>JABUQX010024563.1:25000-30000 GCA_015478945.1 Trachelipus rathkii | reverse complement strand
ATATATATATATATATATATATATATATATATATATATATATATATATATAATATATATATATATATATATATATATATATATATATATAATAATATATATACTATATATCTTTATAACAACAACCTATATATATATATTTATATTTATTGATAATATATATATATATATATATATATATATATATATATATATATATATATATATATATATATATATATATATATATATATATATATATATAACTCTCTTATATATATCTCTATATATATATATATATATATATATATAAACTCACTCTTAAATCTATGGTTGAACAGAATTGAATGCGTTGAGAAATGTACCTTCTTTTGTGAGACGTGTCCTGAGGAACCATGTCCTTATGGGAAGGAATGGGAATACTGTTTATGCTGCGAGAAATGCCTCCAGGTATTAAACTCTCACTTTGCAATTCAGCGCGAAATATCTTTACAAAAGTTTGAGTTTAATATTTCTATTTATTGTATTTTACATATTTAATAAACAAAAACAAATGAAAAAAAAATAAACAAAAAAATAAAAATAAAGAAGTAGAATTAATTAAAATTTGTAGTATTGAAACAACTGTTTCTGTATTAAAATTTGTATCATTAAGAAAATTAATATTGGTTGAGTAATTTTGTATAGATTTTTATTATAAATATTGTTTCTTTCTTTTATATAGTCTTTTATTTAGGTACTATAGGGAAGGGTACTTAATATTATTAAAAAAAAATTTAATTTTTTAATTAGAATGTAAGGTAATAATTAATTTTTTTTTCAGAACTTATTTTTTGATAAATTAAAAAACTTTGATTTCTTAGTCTTTCACACTTATTATTTCATGCTAAAAAATAGTACTAACAATAATAATAATAATAATAATAATAATAATAATAATAATAATAATAATAATAATAATAATAATAATAATAATAATAATAATAATAATAATAATAATAATAATAATAATAATAATAATGTTTTATTATTATTATTATTATTATTATTATTATTATTATTATTATTATTATGTGTAAATGTATCATGTGTATTCATAATAATATTAATATTATTATTATTATTATTATTATTATTATTATTATTATTATTATTATTATTATTATTATTATTATTATTATTATTATTATTATTATTATTATTATTATTATTATTATTATTATTATAATAAAATGAATGAGCTTTAATTAAGGGAGATGGAGAAGCTTGTGGAGGACCTAAAGGAAAATTTGGAAAATGCGCCCCTGGTTATTTCTGCGATGAAGAAACCACGACAGGCGAAGGTTCAAATCCAAAAGGAATTTGCAAGTAAGTTTATTTTGACGATATATATATATATATATATATATATATATATATATATATATATATATATATATATATATATATATATATATATATATATATATATATATATATATATATATATATATATATATATATATATATATATATATAGAACGATATATACTTTATATATTTTTATACATATATATAAACATATATATATATATATATATATATATATATATATATATATATATATATATATATATATATATATATATATATATATATATATATATATATATATATATATATATATGTATATATATATATATATATATATATATATATATATATATATATATATATATATATATATATATATTTATATATAAATTATAGAGATTTATATAATATATATATATATATATATATATATATATATCCTTGATCGTCAACTGGAAAGGAGCTCAACGAACTGTAAACTCTGCTTGTTTTCGATCTATTTGACACAGGGATGCTGATATCAAGAATTACTGCAGTCTTTTAATTTCAAAACCTCATGCTACTTATATTTTCATTAAGGAATCGTGCAAAATCTATTCTCTTTAACATTTAAAACTCTTTTCACCGTAGAAGAAGAAAAAATCTTTGTCTCTTTTCTTTGTGCTCTTTCTGCATATTTCAAAGTGTCAACTCTAACTTTGCATCTTCACTTTCGCCAATTCTAGCTTCTTGTAACTACATAACAGCTACAGTCTTATTCATTCCTTTCGCACAATTCTGCCTCTAATTCACCCTTAAACTATTCGCGAGCTATATTTTCTTTTCCACCTTCCTCCAACTCATCAATTCATAATATTGTAATTCTTTTTCATATTTAATTTAATTTCCGTCTTACATTTATTATGTTAAGGTGGCGTATGGTCCTGACAGTATTTCTACCGTGATCTTCAAAACCTGTACTTCAGAACTTGCACACTGAGTTAGTATCAGTTTATTTTTTTCTTATCATCATCAACTTTTTCTTACTTCTTTAAACATACGCTTATTCAACCTGTCCCGAAAAAGGGAACATCCCTCAACTCTAAAACTATTTTCCTATACCCTTTAACCTCTGCTCTTTCTAAAATTTTAAAACTTATCTTTGACTTAAAGATTTGGATACATGTTAAATCTTCTAATCTAGTATAGTTTAACTTCCGTATAGAACACTCTACTGGTGATCTTTCCTTTCTCAATGACTTTGTCCTCTGCTATTCGGCATTTTCTTAAATTTTTTGTTATGACTATGGATAGACAAATTGAAAGCTTTTGATGGAGTCTGGCCCAAGGTTTTGATTTTTAAGCTTCCTCTTTCGGTGCATTATTTTTTCTTTTCTCCTTGAACTTCTTACTGATTTTCTCTCAGGTTATTCGATAGCTACTGCTGTAGACGGCTACCGTTCAATCTTTAAAACAATTATTAATAGTGTTCATTAGGGTTTCTGTTATATCACCGACTTTTTCTTTTTTCTTAACGATCTTCTATCTGTCATTTCGTACTGATCTGTGATATTTATAATATGATGAGGTAAAAATAGGGCTGTTTTCTGTTCCTCAAAAATTCCGCTTCTTCACTTATCTACTTAATTAAAAAATCTTCCACACAACTTTCACATGTTCGAAAACACACAACTCGAACTTCGTTTTCCTAAATATTCTTCGTATTTGATCATTTTTTCGTGATCTTTCTTGGAAATATCATATTTTTTCTCATTAAATAAGCTTCTACGAGGTTAGGCGTTATAACTCCTAACACCTAACCTCTTGGAAGCACGTTAACAAGACTCCTTCTGAACTTCTTCAGATCATACAAGTCATTTGATCTATTTAGGGGAGTTGCTCCCATTGTCTGGAGTATGCATCGCAAATCTGGTTAGTTCAAGCATTTCTGGTTTGTTCAATCATATCTGGTTAGTTCTAGCATATCTGGTTTGTTCAAGCATATCTGATTTGTTCAAGCATATCTGGTTAGTTCAAGCATATCTGATTTGCTCAAGCATATCTGGTTTGTTCAAGCATATCTTGTTTGTTCAAGCATATCTGGTTAGTTCAAGCATATCTGGTTTGTTCAAGCATATTTGGTTTATTCAAACATATCTGGTTAGTTCAAAGCATATCTGGTTTGTTCAAACATATCTGGTTAGTTCAAGCATATCTGGTTTGTTTAAGCATATCTGGTTAGTTCAAGCATATCTGGTTAGTTCAATCATATCTGGTTAGTTCAAGCATATCCTATTTGTTCAAGCATATCTGGTTAGTTCAAGCATATCTGGTTAGTTCAATCATATCTGGTTAGTTCAAGCATATCTTATTTGTTCAAGCATATCTGGTTAGTTCAAGCATATCTGGTTAGTTCAATCATATCTGGTTAGTTCAAGCATATCTTATTTGTTCAAGCATATCTGGTTAGTTCAAGCATATCTGGTTAGTTCAAACATATCTGGTTAGTTCAAGCATATCTGGTTAGTAGACACAGATCTCCTTGAAAGGGTAGTGTCTAGGACATTTTTGAATTATCAACTCTCTTGATCTCTCTCTCTCTCTCTCTCTCTCTCTCTCTCTCTCTCTCTCTCTCTCTCTCTCTCTCTCTCTCTCTCTCTCTCTCTCTCTCTCTCTCTCTAATCTCATTTTTTTTACCTCCAAATTGTTTCACCACTCTCATTATAATATCTCTCTTACAGTAGATACAGCTCTTCTGAACTCTCTAATCGCATACCAGCTCCTTTGCGGGGAAGCTCGTCCTATTCATCTTTCCACACAGCGTCATCTTTTCCAAGGCCAAATATGATTCTAGTTGTTCACAAATTTTATCCGGAAGTTCCGGCAAATTTAAAACAAAGTTTGGAAAAGGGGTAAAAGAGGTGAAAGGTGGGAATGAAATTTTATTATCTAATCCATTTAGTTAAACAAGTTGTAGAAATTTAGTTGAAATTTTTTTTGTTAGTTCTACGGCTGGTTATACCTAGGGAGAAACTTTAGCTTAGATATCAAAATTCTTTAAAACTCTGATCGAATAGAGTTCCATAATATTTTTTATTAGTATTTGGTATGTATGACGATTTCTTTTTTACTTCTACAAAGTACCAAAAGACCTCTCAAAGGTAATTTTCCACCATTAATTTAATACCGTATGATCAGAACGCCTCGTGGCGTAGGAGGTTGACTCGCCGACTCTCGTGCGAGAGGACGCTGGTTCAATCTTTCGCGTAGAAGTCTGAGTTTTATCTTCCTGGAGGCAAAAATTAAAACTCGGCTGCGAACACTTAGTGGCGACAGGCTTGGGATAGCCGGCCTTAAAGTTCGATTTCCTGAAGTTCCCCCGTGTTACCCTCTGAGAATGGGATTAAACACGTTAAAAGGAAGTTAGAATAATTGTAATAATTTCACATAACCTGCACTTAATAATATTCCTTCATAAATTGCTTTTTAGTTGTTCATAGAGTATAAGTTTTAATTTTTACATAAATACAATACTATATATATATAAATTTATACGACGACTAAACTCTCAATTTCAGTTGTGCGTAAGAATGTGTGTGTGTGTGAGTTTCAATTTTTGGTTGCGAACATAAATATCATCTTTTATATTTTAGCAACATCGATCACAATAGAAAACTCTACAATATTTCT
>JABUQX010024563.1:0-17500 GCA_015478945.1 Trachelipus rathkii | reverse complement strand
AATTTGTTAAAAATAATAATAAAATGTGATAAAATTACAAAATCATTGAGAATATATAGAAAATAAACACATATAAATAAAAAATAAAATCCTGTGCATTCTACCTGAAACTAAGCTCATATTAAAAATCATATTATAATGATATACCATCAAATAAATAAAACAAATCACTTAAATCGGAACATTACCAATCACATAATGTACTAGATCGATATAATGTTAATAATGTATAGAGTGATATTTACAGCCAATTCAGCTATAATATACCTTTAACAAACATCCATATTAATTTATAAATCCGCCAACCATCCTTATAACAACCGATAGCTTATTACATGATTATAGATTATTAATATCAATACAATACCTCAATAATCATATAACTAACATCAATATATCCAATTAGATAATAATAATTTAATAATGATGAAATAATTAATAAATAATAGAAGATTTAATTGAATAGCCTCACGTAAATGCAATAGTGTACATAATAATAATAATAATAATATTAATATGCTATATCATACATCATATACTCATTATAATCTCAAGACGTTATCTAAGATGTAAGTATTGGCGTACTGCGGACTCTATCTCACACCATAGTGGTGGGTAGTTCTAAATGTGGGGGTGTTCACTTTCCCAGAGATTTATTATATATTATTATTCAATTATTATCTATTATTATAATTATCTATGCTCTGCTCTCTCTCTCTCAATATGCCCATAACATCATGACTATGCATAGATATGTGACACCTATCATCGCCTATTAATACATAATATAATAATAATTAATAATAATAAGAATAATAAAATAAATAAATGAATAATCAAACGATCGAAATCAATCAATAATAATAATTAATAATAATATAATAATAATAATAATAATAATAATAATAATAAAATAATAATAATAACTATCAATTATAATTGTTATCATTATTATTATCATATTATTTATTATTATTATTATTATTATATATTATTATTATTATTATTATTATTATTATATTATTTATATTATTATTATCATATATTATTATTATTATTATTAATATTATAATAATAATGATAACAATTACAAAACAATAATAATCAATAATAAACATAATAATAATAATAATTAATAATAATTCATAACAAATAATAATAACAATTACAATAATAATAATAATAATATAATAATAATAATAATAATAATAATAATAATTAATAATAATAATAATAATAATAATAATAATAATAATAACAATCATTACATAATAATATTAATATAATAATAAATAATTATATATAATAATAATAATAAATAATAATAATAATACATAATAATAATAAATAATAGTTAATAATAATAATAATAATAATAATAATAATAATATAATAATTAATAATATAATAATAAAAGCAAAAATAATAAATTAAAAATAAACTAATAATAATAAAAATAATTAATGAATATATAATAATAATAATAATAATAATTAATAAGTAAATAATAATAATAATTAATAATATAATAATAAAATATAAATTAATAATAATAATATATAATAATAATAATAATAATAATAATAATTATAATAAATAATAATCAATAATTAATAAGAATAATAATAATAATTAATATAATACAAATATAATAATAATAATAATAATAAGAATAATAATAATAAATAATAATAATAATAATAATTATAATAATAATAATAATAATAATACATAATAATAATATATAATATATAATATAAATAATAATAATAATAATAATAATAATAATAATAATAATAATAAATAAAATTATAATAATAATAAAATCAAGAATAATTAATATAATGAATATAATAATAATAAATAATAATTAATGAATAATCAATAATACTCATAAAAAATACATTAATAAAAATAATGATAACAATAACAATTACAATAACAATAATAAGTAATAAGTAATAATAATAATAATAATAATAAATAATAATATAATAATAATAATATAATAATAATAATAAATAATAATAATAATAATACTAATAATAATAATATAATAATATAATAATATAATAAAATGAATAATAAAATAAAATATATATTAAAAATAAAACTAAATAATAATATAATAATAATAATAATAATAATTAATAATAATAATTAATAATAATAATAATGAATAATAATATAATAATAATAATAATCAATAATACATAATAATAATAATAATAATAATATAATACTTATAATAAAATAATAATAATAATAATAATAATAATATAATAATAATAATAATATAATAATAATACATAATAATAATAATAATAATAATAATAATAATAATAATAATAATAAATAAATAATAATAATAATATAGAAGAATAATAATAATAAAAATAGGAATATAATATAATATAATAATAATTATAAAAATAATAATAATAATAATAAATATAATAAGGAATAATAATAATAATTCAATAATAATAATTAATAAATAATAATAATAATACACTGAATAATTAAAATAATAATAATAAAATAATGATAATATTAATAATAATAATAACATAAAGCGATAGTTAATTGAAGTACAATTTTAAAATTAGTTAAGGCATCAGAAATAAATAACGTTATCACTTATTGTCAATTCAACCACAAACAAAATAATAATAATAATAATAATAATAATAATAATAATAATAATAATAATAATAATAATAATAATAATAATAATAATAATAATAATAATAATAATGTTTAGTTCCGAAACAAATCAAAAAAATGCTAATAGACAATGATTGGATCATCATCCCAAATGCTGTTGAAACCATGTGGACAGTAATTAAAAGAATGGGGCATACCAATGATTTCATAGCAGAGGTTATTCCAGTGTTGAAATGTATCTATAACAGCTGTATCTACCTCAGTTAGATTGAATAATTGAAATATCAGGTTGGTGGTTTCAAAGGTAGATACATAAATATTATTAGAAGAATTATTTCGAATTATTTTCAAACTCGTAAAAGCGAATATATTTTAGTAGAATGTTTTCGATTAAACCGTGCGAAGATTATGTCGAGTAGAAAATCGAAGACACAACTAGTTTTTGAAACCTTTAAAATTAGATATAGATCGAAAAGCATCAGGTTACAAGTTTTATAAATCATATTCTAGTGCAGATATGTTTCAAAATATTAACTAAATGAAAGGAAAACGTAGAAGTCAATTGGATGTAGAATTTGAAGTTTTACAAACTATTGATACCTAAACTGAGGCAATGTCTCTGATATTCAAGGTACAAATCCAAGTTTTTCACCTCATCTTCCTGGATTTCTATGGTGAAGAATAACGATGCTAATAGCTAATTTTCTATCAAAGTTGACAAAAGAAATTACAGTTGCAAAGGGAGAGTCATTAAAAAACCTTTGAGAACAATAATCACGAAGGTTCAAAAAGAATAAAAAAATCATCTGATTTTAGTGTGTCTGATGCAATGAGTTTTCATTTGATATCAAACAATGACAGTGAACAAGAGGCTGAAAAAGAAATTGCTAAAATTGTTGATTTGTATTCGAAGGAAAAAAGCACAGTGTAGCACTAATTTTCGCGAACTGATGAAGATAAATAAAAAAAATATCCAAAACTGCATGAGTAAACTTGCTTGACGAGTGCCCGAGTGCCCGAGTGCCCGAGTGCCCGAGTGCCCGAGTGCCCGAGTGCCCGAGTGCCCGAGTGCAAGTGCCCAAGTGCCCGAGTGCCCAAGTGCCGAGTGCCTGGATGTGCCGAGTGCCCGAGTGCCCGAGTGCCGAAGTGCCCGAGTGCCCGAGTGCCCGAGTGCCCGAGTGAACGTATTTTTAGCACAAGAAGCTTAATGGTGTAAATGTAGGAAAAGTTCCATCTTAAAAATATATATTGCCCTTAATTATTAAGGTTCGAAAATTAAACTACATATTTTAACATTTATTCATAAGTGTGTGGGAATTGATGATAGCTATAAATGGGTTACGTGATAAGTTGAGCATTTGTTCCACTTCCTTGTACTGTGTTAGATACAATATATATATATATATATATATATATATATATATATATATATATTATTATATATATATATATTATATATATATATATATATAATATATATATATATATATATATATATATATAAACTCAATATATTTGAGTGCGTTTTTTTCATATTTTTATTTTAGAGGATACTGTCATTTATCCTATGTGATTTTAATGCATAAAGTTCTTTTTAATATTTTTCCTTTTTACGAGACGATATTTTTAAGACATTAACAAAGACTCCAAAAGAGATTCGAATATCGTTTAATAAAAGATAGAAAAGAGCTAAATGTTTTCTTGAGGCTTAGTTTATTTAGCCTCAAAAGATCATTTTTCAGTTATGTCAACAATTGAAAAGTCTTTTGATCAAACAAGAATTTTAAAAGTTCATTTGCTATCAATGTTCATTTAATATGGATTTTTTTAAAGATAAATGGGATGAAATAAAAAGGAAAAGAGAATAATAATAAAAAAAAGATAAAGAAAAATGAAAGACAAATGAATGAGAGATTGAAGAAAAATGAAGAAAAAAGAAAAAGGGAAAAATTTAAAGAAGAAAAGAAAAATATGAAGAAAAAATAAAGAAAAAGAAGAACATAAAAAGGAAAAATAGAAAAAAAATTCAAGAGGAAAAAGGATAAGAAAAGCAAAGAGAAACAAAAAGAAAAATTAACGAGAAGAGAAGTGAAAAAAAGAAAACAAAGCAAGGAAGAAAGAAGAAATAGAAAAGGAAAAGTTGGTGAATAAATTTCGAAACGTGTAGTTGAAACAACCGGAGCTTTAAGCGTAAAAAAAGGTGAGAGAGAAACGGGTTCCGTAGAAATAATGTGTAGTAATCATCATTTATCCCGGGGTGCTTTCGTTCACACTGCCTATCTTGAAAGAAAAAAGTTCGGGTATTTTCGCCTTGTTAATTCTCACTACCCCCTTCGATCTTCTTTAAGACGTCGTAGCATTGAATCACTTTCCCTACACAATCGCTATTACTACGCTTCCTAACCCTCCTGTCTTATTCCTACTAATTTGAGGAGCTGTTGTATCAACCATCTTTCAAGTAGCACTTATGTTGAGTGAGTGTTTATCAACTCGATCTATAAATTTATATGTCATAATACCTAACCTTCTACTATTAAATATATACTATGATCATTGACTTACAATTAATGATGCTAGATAATAGTGGAGCTGATTTTGACAAAAAGTTTGGTCGTCATAACAAAACGATGAGAGACTCGGTACTGACTGAGTAATAAGGGAGGTATCCAAAAATATGAGTCTTTCATTTATCATATGTGTTTGAAATGTTTTTCGCATCTTTTAGTAGTGTGCGTTATGCTCATGATTTAAGTCTCGTGCAGATCAATAAAAATAAGAGTGGTGTTGGTTTATATGTATTACCTCGACAATTTTATCTCATATAACATGACTAGTGCTATATAATATGAGCCTTTCATTTATCATCAGTGTTTAATTAGAATTAAACTGTCTATAAACTCACATAGTATTCATCTTACCTTTCATACTAATTAATCAATTAATGCCGATTTTATTAATTTCGAATTTACCAAAGTGACTAATTAAGAACAGTCTTCAGCAATCTATCTATGAAATAACTACATATTATATAATGGCACATACACAATATATATTACATATCAAACAAATCCAGCATAACAGACATTTATCTATATATAATTAATATTTAAATAATCTATACTACAATTGTTTAATTTCATACGGTGCAGAGTAATATTCATTACCATACTAAAAATGCTAAATCCAATCACTTATATCTACCATTAATTAACTTTTTATCTAAAGTACATGTTATAAAAAAAATCTAATATATCAGTATAAATTGCTTGATATTCACTCTTCAAGAATAGTAAAGTGTCTTTTCCTGTTTATCGCATTCTTCAGCAATTCAACTCCTGTAAATAATTATTATATACAACCTACTTGTGAATTTCCGTTGGTTGTATCTCTTACTTGCGGAGTATCATATTAACCTTAATTAACACATGACACCTATCATTCCCATTCTAATAGTTTATATCATTAAGTAAGTCTTATATTTACTCCGTACTTATTATTGAATCTTATTATCTGTAGGATAATAATTATTAATATGTTGATGCTTAAATTATTATGATTATATATATTTATTTACTAATTATTATTCTTTTTGATACTAAATAAAAGATTTTTAACTCATTCAATATATATCTAATATATAATATCATTACATGTAACTATTATCTATATAGAATTATATAGAGGATGTAGCTATCCTCTTCATGAAGTTTCCTGTTATATATTATGTGAATTATGTTATTGATTAATTCCGAATCTAATTTACTTCTTATACTTCATAAAATGGATTGCTATGTGGTAAGGCTACAGAATTTTTGATATTTATTCTTTTCAATATTCTAGATATATGTGAGTTGTCCTCAAGTTCCACACAAGTGAAGCGTATTTCTCGATGGGTGATCGTATAAGAATATGAGAATCAGAGATTATTATATTAATTATACGAACCACTTAGTACGTTAGTAGATAAGGTTATTACTATTGAGTACTTCAGTATACTGTTGACAACTGGAAGAAAGATCAAATGAGTCATTCACTTTATTATTATTCATATATATATATGTACCTCCACAATTAATTATTATTATTAGCAGTAGTGCACTTTTTATTATCAAAATTCTATAACTGAAAAACTAGTGATCTGAACCGTTTCTTATTACTCAGAAATAACAATGTCGATTTAGTGAGTTGAAGGAGTTTCTTCATTATGTATAAGGAGAATTATTAGTTCATATATATTACCTAAGGAATATTTATGTATATATTATTAATGAATATCTAATTATTAGCTATTATGGTGATGCATTGTCATTTAGTGAATATGTGATCTAGCGCCTACATTAAGGACATTCTGCACTGTATGTAGATTATTATTTTGGTATTAATTACTCCTGATGATATATTGTATGTTATGAAGAATGTATTCATTCAATTTTAGTTGGATATTAAATTCATTGGTTACAGCTTAGAGTTAAATTTGGCTGAATTTACTATATGACTTTGATCATCATAGAAATGAGAGCTACCTATTTCCCTGCGAATCTGTGTTCTGGGAGAGAACATAATCTGAACTAAGGAAGTAGTATGATATGAGCATTCATCTATGATACATATATCTATCACTAATGCTTCAGGAAAGAATATATTTACAAGTGTATAGATCTTGAGTATTATATATTTATGTGAGATTATATATATATTAATTAAAATATATTTAATGATAGTGATATAAGATCTTCCACTGAGGTAAGCATATCAATAGTATCCACATAATACATTTATTGCGAGTATGTATTCATATTAATAATTATTATGAGATTAATTGATTATTATTAGAAGTATATTATTTCATTTTTGATGTTATTATTTTATTAATATTTTAATTTATATGATTATTTGAATACTATATTTCACTACAAATCGGGTCCGACATCATTTTTCTCGATGCCCAAAGCATATGATATTACGACAATGTTTGTATTTCTTTTTTATTAATACATTTGCGGAGAAAATTTGGAATTGTTTTCGTTTTGATACTGTACTATTTATAAATAGTTAATGGATTAGAAAAATGAAACATTATTGAATTTGCCTTTTCATTATTGAGAATAAATGTAAATTCTTGCAAATTAGATCATGATTCATTATAGTTGAGAGTTACTTTGAATATCATTAAAACTCTCTACTATAATTATTATTCAGATATCTAGAATTCTCAATATAATTCTGGATCATCTAGAGTCATCACACAGTTCGCTATTATTACAGAGTATTACATAGTTATGATGTGTATTCTGACGTTAAGTCCCTCTTCACTACTTAACTTTGATAATCATTCCTCAATGTATAAAGTATTATATATGTATATATGGACTCTAGTAATAATTATTATTGTTTAATGATTCAATGATAAATTGATGATGTTCTTTCATTTTATTCACTTATAATCGAATAATTATTTAGGAGTGGATTGATGTACTCATCTCATTTTATTGTATGATATTTATAACTGGTTTATGTATATACTATTATATCTGTATAAATAGACGATATACTGAGTATTTCTGATGCATTCAATCATTTGTGTATTCTATCTATGTATAAAAAATCACTAATAATTACGTTTTTTTTGCTGCGTTATTGGTCAATATCACTTGGTCCCTTCTATGAAGATTTTCATTTATCTTTGAATTTATTTATGATAGTGAGAGTACATCTAATATAACTGAGAAATATTATATGACACTATTATTGGACCTAATAGTTAGGTGTAAATGGTGTATTAGTACTTAAGTGATCTCTTTCATTATTATTATTAGTCAATCTAGAGATGTAAAGTAAGTAGTCAGTACGTTAGTTCCAAGAGTAGTAGTGAGGTATGATACGACGTCCATGGGCTTTGCCACAGTTAATTCGATCCGCCAGGCGACTGGTACCTATGTTTCTCGATGTATTACATGCGTTGAAATTTCTTAGACACTGCTGGGAGACATATTGATCCCATTGACTTAGGTTTGGAGACGACACTGAAACATACTCTTTTTTGAGTCGCAGTGTCGAACTACTCTCTATCACACTATTGACCCTTATTCAGACTTAGTGGTTGTACGGAGTTCGTATAAAACTCTGCATCTGATTAGTTAATTGTCTTTAGTGACGTAGCTTCACGTACAAATTCTCTAAAATCGGCCTCTATATCTCAGTCAGATATAGGAGCGTGACCATAACTTGTGCGAATAGCGAAGCATCCAACGATTTATGGGCAGTAGATACTGTATCTAAAGCGCTATTCTATGTGAGCATTCGCACGTCGCGTTTTAGGTGTGCTTGATCCGGCATTTTTTTCGAGCAGCTCAGTTTTGGCATTTACTATTGTGATGTTATGGTCAATGCATATGATCGCGAATATACATAGTTATTACTCGGCTTTGATTCTTATGCGAGAGTAGTAAACTATGCACATAAGATACAAGCTGCGGTATTAATCTTAAAATACGGTAGAGGTGTTGATGCAGTGGTTGCATTCTCTTATTATACGGTCCCTTGAGGTGTTCCGCTAAAATAGATTAGAAAGTGTTCATAGCACAGTTGGAATGTCTACTATTCATGATTTCGCTACAATCGTTACGGCAATATCTTAGTCAGCATTTATCCTATTGTGTTCATGAGGAGAGCATAACTATAGCTTTAACCGCATGACTCATATGTAGCAAATTCGAATAGCTGATTAATTACAGATGACCTGTTGGACTCCACGTCTTGAACCCATACTTTCGCATCCCCAGGGGCAATGATACATAAGCCACTAAATGACAGGTTATTACACGATTCACACGATTAGAAAATATGGTCATCCACCTACGTACACAAATAAGAATATTAGAGAACGACTAAACAAATTTTAAGGGCTATCTCAGAGATCATCGAAGCCGCTACACTCCACTATTCACACATCTAGGAGTCATCACCATCACAGCAGCAGTCATTCTATATCACAACACAGCGGTCATTTCTGCGACAACACACACCCTATCGACTACTAGACTCCACATAGAACTACTTCACACAACACATCACATCATGACATATCCATTACACAAAGACGAGACAAATATCTACTAACACCATCGAGTCAGACGTACTACTAATTCCACACTATATCACCTACACTACAACACCACTACTCATCATCCACACACACACACACACACACACAGCTACATCACCACACTATCACACTATCTAACACACACTACCAACAGAACATCACGACTCTACACAAGCTCACGTATCACACACACACGACACACACTCCCAACTCAATTTCTGGTTCCAGAACCTGGGTGTATAATCGGGAGGTTCAGGATTAATGACATGTAGCTGTGGATATTGCAATTATGCAGTTAGCACTAGACAGCCACCACTTCATTCCAAACTCATTGGAGGGAGAAGATTGAAGTGTAATTCCTACCTCTGCAAAACAAATAACATCTTTCATCATATTTCACGACAGATGACCAACCGAATGCAGAGGGTGCTCTTTGGCACTATATCACAGTACCGGGTAAACTGAAGAGAGTTGCAAAAGCCGTGAATATATGTGTAAAGCGGCATTGCCCAGATCAATTTGATAGTTTTAATGTTGAATGGTGTTTGTTTTTTCACTTTTCCTGTTGGCAAATGATATTTTGTGACTATCAGCACACACAATTCAATTCTTGCACTATTTCATTGCAAACCCCACCAACCCCAAAACAAGAACATCATATCAACATTACACACACACATTCGGAAAACATTGGAAGGAGAATCCCTCCTCCAGGTCATTGGAGTTTCTACAAATCCTTCTGGGATCTCTGGTATGTAACTTTTGTCGATTGTTTCATCGAGCGAGACACATTTATTCTTCGCTGTAGGACGATCTTACGACACACCACATAGTTCCACCAATGTTTGTTGCCTTGTAAGTAGGTGCGTTCATAATCGAGATCGCATCGAGCACCTCTACACCGATAGCGATGCGACCTGTGTTGACCAATAGGCATGTTTTCACGCGAGTAACACACACAAATAACACATTCGACGACATCACACACATCGCACTGCTACACGACATCACTCACCACATTTAAATTTTGTAGAGGAACGGTTTTAGTGACCTGACGGCCCAACATTCATGTCTGCTCTTAAATCACCTCATCAGCTACACACACCTTTGCAGCTTACGATTAATCGCACTGAGCGAGCACACACCGATAAGATACTCCATCGCTAGCGCGTGATTTTCATCTACTTCCACCGCAGTCTCTACACTCAGACATACACCATCAGCTCTTGCACTAGCCTACACTACACCTAGCCAGGTGATAACCCGACCGGTAGCCTCTCACCACCTACCTTTCCTCCGACACCGCTGCCTACGTGTCACTGCCCACCTAATAAATGAAGTGTGCCTAGACCTATTCCTAGCGCTAGAGCAGCGACTTTAGGCTGCACGTTAGCAGCTCACACTAGGAGCGGTACTGCCATAAGTTAACACGCTATTCTACTTAGAGCTATTGTCCTTGCACCTGAGCACTGACTACCTAATGCTATTGCGGTACAGCCTAGCTTACTCCTATCACCATACAATACTATCTTTTTACCATTTCAAATAGCAAGCAGGGGTTTGTTTGCAATCTCACAGCGCGAACATACAGTCGGAACTGTGCCATACGCCTAGAAGTCAAGCTGCTCATGTGCTGCGCATCAACTTATAGTGTGTCCAACCAAGACTTGTGATGCGCACTGTGGTTGCAATCTTTTATACTTGAAGCTAGATTCCGATGCCTCAGCCGAGAGTTCTTAATGTGCTAAGTGTTGCTGGATCACCATTCACTGTTATATAGTCAGCTATAAGTCCTTCAGGAAATTAGACTTGTTCTCGATAAGTCATGTATAGTTGTCTTTTGCAAGGCTTAGTTTTGAGCCTATACTGACATGATTACTTTCAAGACTCATTCTTGATGGCTCAGCATCTCGTATAGATGACTCCATCTTTGATGCGTCATAGGCTAAACTCTGCGCTCGTAGGTGTCTGATCTTGATAAGGCTACTCGTTATTCCAATTAGGAGACTTAGCATTATTGGAGTTAATGATGTACAGAGCACATTTTGATGGTTCCACATGCGCTGTCACGAGGAGAAAGTGAGGGACTGATTCTATTAGCTGTTCTACATGAGATGTAGATATTTATCTCATTTGTGCCAGTGAGTGCCAAGTGAGTGCAGCATCAGGAGTGTCCTCAGAGCTAGACGGAGGGTGCCGTCCAAGTGAGTTGCCCGCGAGTCAAATGCGATAGCTCGACTGCACACTCACGTAGCGAAACTGGAGTCATGCACATGGGCAGACATAAGTGCGTGCGAGCTGAGATGGTGCAATAGCTGTTTTTTTTGTCTCAAAAGCCTTTTATCTAGCTCGCCTAGCCCTCGATGCCATATTCAAAAGCTGCCCTAGTAATCATGCGTGTTTATACATGAGCCTCATGTATATTATGGAAGTATTGTACTTAAGACTTCGGAATTGGGCTTAGATATAATTGTGATAATCATATCTATGAGTAGATATGGGAACGGAGTCATTCCTTTTCGCGATTGACATAGATCATTTTTTCTATAACTATACACGGTAGTGCCTATACTCATATATACTCAATTATACTGAGCATAGTTCATCGGGTTTTTCATGTGTAATGGATACTTATGACCGGTGCTGATATGGAAACAACATGAGCAAATTCGATATCGATGAATTCACACATTGCCTGAGATACCACTAGCGGCATCACTAGCACAGCTCATCACTTCACCGCCTCTACACCGAGTATACGACAACTACGATACGCTCGAAATCATGCTACATGATGCGCAGGCATCTACACTACTAAGATCGTAGAAATAGACAGTTCAGAGACACTATCGTAGTACATCGAGTGGACAGGCATAGTGATGATGCAACCTAACACATATCTACTACAGATCGTCCTAGTGAGACACTTCAACTATGGCGTATAGTAATATGTATGTAAAGAGTTATGTGTTACATCTTAGCACTCGGCCATCATTTGTGTTCTTTCAGATTACCACTTACACTCACCATAGACCTTATCATTGATGCAATACCACTCATATAGTACAACTAAGCCTTTCTGAGAATTGGTCAAATTGTCATATCTGGTCAAACGTGTTGTGAGGTTTTTGTGTTATTTCAGACCAATAGCTATCTATACACTCTGCCATGTGATGACTACATGACAGGCATGAAGCCGCATTTGCTTAGAAATAAAGCCAAAATTTGAATTTGCGTCATGTCTAATATCATACTTCAAGACTTTATCATTTCTGATTGCATCGTGATTCAGACGAGTTATGAGCACAGGAGTACATGATTAATATGCCACCCCTGCCTCAGAGTTTATGAGATGATGTAATAATGTGTGCTCAAGACTCCGGCTGGTGACTACACTCGAGCGCTATTAGAGAGAGTGGCACTTTCATTTTCGTTTTAGAGTGGAACAATACATTCTAGTGTATGATGACTTCGATCAGATTTCTCGAACATCAGACTCTTTCTGATTTAGTACGCATTCCATTATTGAGATTCACGTTAACTCCTCTCTTGATGGTGAATGGGTACATTCTTTATTTTGCACTGGTTGCAGCAATGTTCCAGTCCCTCTTTCGATCGTGTTCAATATCATTTGCTACCTAACCGTTAGATAGCACTTATTGTCTAGCCAGTATATTTATAATTCTCTGTTGGCACCAATTCTGTCATAATTACATTTCCCATCGTCTTAGAAGATCAATATCGATAATGGAGAAAGCATTGACTCCAGTGGAAACTCTGAGAAAAATTACATCCAAGTTCCCTAGATGTTGTTTTATATTGTTGAATGTTGTAATGATAGCGTAACAGCCCCCCAAACTCTGATCAAAATATGACATCACCGATAGCCGAACGAACAGATTACTGACATATTCAGTAGGACACTAATTATTAATTTCTTACTGCCATAGGATATTTTAGAAGGATCTTAGTAGGTCATCAATAGTTCTATTATGTTTATACATACGTAACAACTGAGAAGCTCGGTCTCTACGAGGGGAGCCTCTAGTAGTATAGACGTTCAGAAGGAGCATTAATTATGATCCTATGACATGCCAGAGCCTATCTTGCAGTTTGTTTGCACAATTTCTGAAAGTTTGCTATAGTAGCGACTAGCCCGGTCAATCGATTCCGCACGGGAGTAGTTTGTAGTTGTACTTGGTAGTAGGTTCCTGTTGTGAATATAAGTAGATATGAGAAAGGTCGCAGACTGACAGTATCCTTCACGGCAGTGTGATATGGTTAGCTACGTCGTTCATTGTTTTGCGCCACTTGGCAAGTGCAATGTTAGCCTGATTGTGTTTTCTGATAGAGAATTTCAAAATAGGGTCTAATAGGTTATCCAAGCCTGGGGAACGTTAACCTTGCTTGACACAAGTTCGAAAGTAACTTCGAGTCCGCGAATGTTCCGTTTCGTCATATATTCGCAGCGGTTAGTGAGCACTGCGACCCTACAAGTGACGTCACGAGGCTAACGCCCTTTTTTGCTCTTATGCGGGGCTTTAGGAGTCACTCTTCTGACAAGAAACTGTTTCTCTCTGTGCGTCCGGTCAAGCTTCCCACAGAGTGAGCTAGTACGTTGTGAACTGTTGTTGATCTTTGAGGCACAATTCAATGCCCAAGGCTGCACTTCGCCTTGACAGATAGGAGCATACGAGCGTAGTTTGAAGTCCATTTCATCTGTTTTTCTGTTGCCGCTTGAGACAACTCTTTGTACAATTGACTCGTGTTATAAATTACATTAGATATACTTGATTTTTCTCTGCATAAGATAATTCGATCTTTCCTGATGGAATTGTCCGCCTTTCCACAAAATTGTCAATAATGCCTCGATAGTGGAAAATCCTTTACATGGTGTCACTTGACTGTTTACAGTATTCATTTACATCTTATTAAAAACAAGTAAACGTTATTTTCTTTCGCCTGATCCTCACCATAGTATTGTTGTGACTTGGTATTAGTGAGATGCTTTCGTTGTTGTTTTTAGGGCTATCTCTGATTTATCGATTCGAGGCTTAGATTTGTTGTTGTTTGTTAAGATCTATCCATTAGAGGTTTGATTTATACTATGTGAGTGTTGTGACTGGCGTTACACTAGCTCTTAGTGTAGATATATGGACTCTATCATATGTAGGAATAATATATGATAGAAACTTGTACAAGTGTAGTTTTGAAGGACACAGATAATAGGATCAAATGAGATAAATGATCGTAGGATGTTGAGAGCTGGTTTAATAAGCTACCCATCGTTTGTCGAAAGTTGAGTTAATTTATCACTATAGCTAGTGGCTAGTATATATACGAAATGTCTTCAATTATGGATGTAACAACGTTATTTAGCAACTCTGGCTGTTAGAGGCATAGAGTAGGCTCGGTTAAAGCAGCTAAAATATATCCCTGGAGGTCAAACTTCATATTTATGCTTGTATGATTACACCTTTTCGAGTTTGTATTGGACCAAAATCTGTTGTAGGGAGAGATATATGGGATACAGTATGGGGTTGTCATTTTGTGATAGATATCAATCACCTCAGGTGAATAAGTATCAGGAGTAGTTTCTTGAGCTTATATCCTTGGGCTTTGTCTGATGATACATGAGTGTCTTTAAAAAAATAGCCAGTATAGTGTTGCTTGTATATCATCATTTACTAATGTATCCAGCTCTATAAGGACTTCCCGCCAAAGGCGATTTCACATATTGGAGAGACTGATGCCTGACATTTTCTTGTACTTTGATAATAGCGTACTATTTAGTAAATCTATTTATCGCCTAGCATCTACATATTTCTAGAGCTATTCACATCGACTCACACCAGGGAATACTAACTCATATCAGCCAAAACCCTTAACCGTAACTGCATGTAACAGAGTAGGTCTTATATCATGTGTATAGTAGTTGTTTAGTCTACACACGTTATGTATTGATAATGTGATTTATTTTTCTTTCCATAATACAGTGGGCTATGAGAATACCAGATTCACTCTTTATTTGTCTCTCTGATAACAGATCACTGCTTTTACTGCTTTAACTCATCCAGTCAGTGTTTTCATTAGCAACTTCATATACTTTTTCCATTGCGCGCCTTTCCTAAACTATACCCCAGATGGTGCTCGTCATCAACTCATTTGCTGTATTACGATTCTTGGGATCAGTAATGCTACCGCATAAATTTCTTCAAAGGTCAAGGATAACAAATGAGGAAAGTTCCGCTATCTCAAAATAATTTACAATTGGAATATAGTTTATGTCGATTGATGTGATATGAATTTCTCAGCTACAACATAACCACTTTGAAGAGCGCAATAATATAATGTTGACTCATTTGGTAGATAGATGCTTTAGCCTCTACATCTGAATTTTCCTGTGGAGCGTTGCGAGATTTTTGATTCGGTGGAAACCATAGGAGGTTGATGGTTGTTGTCTCTCGTTAAGCAGGTGTATGGTAGGAGAAAGTTCTTGAGAGTTTGGTGTCCGGTGCCTTTAGTAATGCGTTGTGATATCTGTCCATAGACAAAGCCTATTGCATGCTAGTCTGTTGGTTTAATTTGCTTCTTGGGTTATTTCCTCCAAGTAGGGTAATATTATTGACGAAATGGTGAGAAATTTGTCATGATATTCCTGTCAGATCTCACAGGAGGTATACTGTAACTTATTACTATCACACTGTCATTTCTGTCACAATGCAGGCTATAAGTCCAACCCTTAGCCAGTAATATCTCTCTTACACAATAATTTTGACCGCTGTCTCATGTGATGACGCTATCCACTATATTACACATATGCCATATATTTATTCTGAAGTCCATATATCTTTTCAGTAATTGTACGGTGTCGAGGCTAGTATCATGATAATATGTTACTACACTTCTAGCAGCTTTTGGAATTGTGAGCTGTCAAAAATGAAAGAGTAGACTTATATAACTCAGAATCCAGATCATAGTATAATGAAAACGGTAGAGAGGCAGTCTTAGCAACGTAGTCTGTCTACTTTTGTGATTTGTGATGTTTGAGTTAGAAGAGTTGACATAATAAGATATAATTACGTCTACATTAATGCTGGCAATTACTATTTTCGTGATAGATTACACTGGATGCAGCACACAAATTATAATGCACTGCTACACCTAAGACTCACTACCTCTGTCATACCCGTCCCAATCTAACATCTTGTTATTCCGATCTACAACTGTAAAAGCTGAAATGCAGTCAGAGGAGAATCTTATTGACAAGGTATGATTCTAGATTTTTGTATCTATAAATTTCATTGTATGATATAGATCGTCAATCCGTGCAAGTATGAAAAAAGGATAACTACTCAGGATTAGCAGGTAAATAATAGAAAGTTTGGTATTAGCATAATATATATAATATTTTTTTATTATTGCACATATAACTCTAAATAATTATACTTTAATTTAATTATTATAATTGTATATATTATTTATATTAGCATATATTCAATCTAATTATACTCATTATTATATATATTTTCATTGTATAACTTTTTATTTATTATTTTTATTATTCATATCTCTTAGTGTTTATTTACTTCCATGTGGTAAAGCGCTGTTGTTTATTTATCATTTATAAGCACAGACATTAGCATCTACACATAGTCTGACTTACAGATCAATAAATCACAAGAAAATTTTAAAGTGTATAATTAAGTGTAAGGGTGGATTTTTTTA
>JABUQX010024562.1:0-13185 GCA_015478945.1 Trachelipus rathkii | reverse complement strand
TGTTTTCCTTAGCTTGAGTTATTTTGGTAATATGTACTCTTGCAATCTCTCTTAAGGTACCTCCATGTTTCACTATTATTGTTTTCCCATCTGTTTCAATCACCTTTGCAGGTCCTCTCCATCTTTTTTTCATTTTCCCTCTTATAGAATACTCTATCTCCTATTATTGCTACTTCTGATTTATGATCACTTAACATTTTTAATTAGAGCTCCTCTTAATCTTTCTTTTGATTCTTGTTGAATATGAATAGCTCTAACTTTTCTCATTGCTGTAAGATTTTCCTCTATGATTTTACATTCTATGTCCTCTATATTTAATTCTGTTCATTTTGTTTCTCCTGTCAAGTTATTCAAATTAATATTTCTCCCAAACGCTGATTGCTTAGGTGAATAACCGCTCTTCATCAATAAACTGCTCTTTGCTAATACATTCCATGACAGAGCTACATCTCAATCTGAAATATCTTCTTCCATCAATTCCCTTATGCCATCCTTAATTAACCCTACCATTTTTTTTCTTATTTCCCATTGCTCCAAGGACTTTCTACTGCTGTACTTCATATTTCTATCCCAAAACTTCAGTCATTTTTTTGAATTCTTCATTCTGAAATTCTAATCCATTGTCTGAGAAGAATTTATCTGGTGCTCAAAAAATTTAATCCACATTTTCATTATATTTCTTATCTCCTCAGGTTCTTTGTTCCTTATTCACATAGATCTTACACAGCTAGTTGCCATGTCTACCATTACTAGGAATCTTTTTTTCCTTCACATCCTAAATCCAATGACACCATCTCATTAAATTTGAAGGCCATAGGAAACCCCACTACTGGTTTAGCTGTTTTTTTTTTTATATCTTTTACACACACTACAATTATTACAAATTCTTTCTAATTCTTCCATTATTTTTTTCTTGTTATTTCTGGCACTTTGATCGGGCCGATTGGGGGGCATTGCGTTGCTTCTACGCTAACTATAATTGGAATGACTGCTTTGTCTCTGGTGACGCTTCGACTTCTGCCGATAAGGTGGGAGCTGTAATCGTTGATGGGATGAGCAGGTTCATTCCTTCTTCGACTAAATCTTTCTCTCCTCATAATCCATGGTTCGATCGTGCTTGTTCTCTGGCCATTCAGGCTAGAGACAGTGCGTATCGGGAGTGGAAAAATTCTCGTTCTCCTATCACTCTTGCTAATTTCCATTCTGCTAGAAATCGTTGCAGGGATACTCTTCGACGAGCAAAGCGGGCTTTCATTAAACGAAAGTGCGCTAACCTCCTTGGTTCTCCTTCTCATCCAGCTGACAAATCTTTCTGGCCTCTTGCCAAAAACATCCGTCATAAAACTTCTGTAAATACTGTGCTTTCCTCCTCTTAGGTTCGCTCTTGATGTGTCTGTGCTATATTCCTCCAACTGAAAAGGCAATCTCTTCGGCCTGCTTTTCCTCTAACTCAACCCTGGCGATTCTTGGCATTCCTCTTCCTCCCTCTTCTCTCTCGGAGGTGTCACTATTGGCCTTTGCCTGATGATTACATTCGATTCGGGTGCATGGGCTCCTGAAAATTACGAACGTTAGGAACGGCGGTGGACGGATGGCATTCCTCCCCGAGTTTTGAGGAGTGTGCTTCCGTGTAATCCCCGCCCTCGTTCAACTATTTCTCTATGTCTCAATACAAAACTAAACACTTTCCCTCAGTGTTGGAAGACGCCATGTCCAACCTATCCGGAAAAAAGGAGAGCCGCTCTATCCTTCTAACTATCGCCCTATAGCTCTTACTTTTATTCTATCTAAATCTTTGAAAACTCTTCTCAACTCTCATTTTCTTAGATCATCTGGAATCCATTACTTCTTTCCGATCGCCAGTACGGCTTTCGGCGCTCGAGTTTTTCTACATGGCGATATACTTTCCTATCTTACTGATTTATGGTTTCCAGCCCTTGGAACTACGGGGAGACTGCGTGGTGGCGCTTGACATATCCAAGCATTTGACCGGGTATTATGGCACGCGTTCACTGCTCTCAAGCTCCCTTCCTTTGGCGTTTCCTCCTTCTCTTTGCTTACTTATGGTCTGGTTTTTCTTTTCAAATCGCTCAATATCGGCTGTTGTGATGGGGCGACTTCTTCCTTCCTTTCTGTTAATAGTGGTGTTCCTCAGGGTCATGTCTTATCTTCTAAACCTTTTTTCCTACTTTTCATTAATGATTCTTTTCTCACCTGCACATCTAACTCTATTCACTCATATGCCGATGACTCGACGCCCTTCATTCTTCAACTCATTTCAATGCTGCTCCTTCTTTTATACTTTAGGAATTGCCTCTCGTCTTAATCTTTCCGATTCTATTCTTCGCTTGATCTTGGATAGAATTTCCGGGTGGGTCGTCTGAAACCTTGTGAAATTCAAATTCTTTAAAAACTCAAACTTCTACAAATCTTCCTCTCTTAAACACCTTCCAAACTTTCCTATCTCTTTCGACGGTTCCTCGTCTCTCCCCTGTTGACAATATAACCATCCTTGGCCTTAACATTTAAACAAAAAAATGTCTTGGAAACCTCCACATCACAATGGTTGCTTGGGCGGCCTCAAAAGAAACTGGGAGTTCTGTTTAGACTGCGAGACTTTTTTTCCTCTTTCCAGTTGCTCCACCTATACAAGGGGCTCATCCGCCCTTGTATGGAGTACTGCTTCTCATATTGGGGGGCTTGGTTTTTCACCCGGCTTGTTAGATAGGTCGAGCTCAAGCCAAAGGCTTATATTGTCCCATTACTTTCCAATTCACTTGGACCCTCTATCTTTGCGGCGCTGATGTTGGTGCTTTATTTCTTTTCAATAGGTACGTAGGGGCAGGTGCTCGAGGGAACTTTATCACCGCGTACCACCACCTTTACGTCGCCCTCGTAGCAAAAGAGGTGCGTGTCGGCACATGAGTTGTGTTGATATTGGTAACTCCAGACTTGCGTTCGCTGCGGTGCTTCCTTCTTTCCTGCCACCTCTGTTCTGTGGAATTCTCTTCCATTCTTCTGTGTTTCATGCTGAATTTAATCTCCCCACTTTCAAAGGCCTGCGTCTGCGCCTCAATCTGCGTATTTGCGTTAAGTAGTTCGATTCTGAGGGTGTAACACCCCTCCTTTGAATAGGGCTCTGCCCATTCGAGTGGTGTTGACAACTGTAAAAAAAAAAAAAAAAAAAAAAAAAAAAAAAAAAATTAAACTTCCTTCATGCGAATGTGTTCGATTAGTTTCCATATTTTATCACAACAGTCGTGTCCAAATTCCAAATGAAGTTTTGCTAATCCTTTTCTGCATTTGACATTATTATCCTTAATCCAATCCTTCACGATCAAAATTGTGTTCATTTTTTGTCTCAAAAGTTCTATTCTTAAATGATTTCTTCCATCTAATTTACATTTCAATCCAATGTTATCAAAATTCTTTAAATATGTTTTTTTCATTACTAAACCCATATTTACCATTGCTTCACAACCTATCAAACAAGAAACTTCTCCCTCAATAATTTAGGTTCTTATTTTAACCTTTATATCCCAATCTTACAAGGTATTTTAATACCTTTTTTGATTCAAACACACACTCCAAATTTAAATCTTTTACTGGATGCTTCTTGATCCTTTTTCATAATCTCTATTTTTCTTGGGGATAAATTGGCTACGAACTTTGCTAGTCATAATTCTCCACACACAGTTTTATTACAACCAGTATCCAGTATGCCATCTATTACCTCTAGACTAATATCCTGATCTTCTCTTTCATTATTATTCCATAACACTTTCTCTACTTGTGTTTCCTTATTTTTATTTTTTTCAATTGTCAGGACAATCCCTTGCCTAAAGTCCTTTTGATTTGCAAATGAAATAGCTGTTCCCTTTCTTCTTACAATCTTTTGCCATGTTTCCTCTTCTCACTTATAACACTTGAAATTCATGCTGTATCCTCTTTCCTTTGTAAATCTTCTTGTGTTATTCATTTAGCTAAGGTTTTTTGTTTTTTTGTATCTTTCTCTGTCTGTTTCTTGGAATATGTTTCCGAATAATTATTTTATTGCATATAATTATATTCATCATTTCCACAAGCTCCTAATACTACATGCAAGTCCGTTTTATTTAATCTTGAACCATACAGCAAATGACTCACTTTCATTTCATTACTCATCTTACCTCCACCCACGGCTTCATATTCGGCTATTGTGCTTTTTTTCTACCCTAAAAAAGCTGATAGTCTTTTTTAGTTCGTCCATTTTCCTTTCTCTCTTATAATCACTATCTAATTTCTCCGATAGTTTTTTTTACTCCTCCTTTCGAACCCAATTATTCTCTATTCATACTTTTTACTGCATCATATGTATTATCTTTTAGTGCCATTCTGATCTCAATTGCTGGATATTTCACTTCTTCACCTGTCACCATTAGCCAATCATTTATTCTTTCTCCCCAATTCCATTATTCTTCTTTCTCACCAGAAAACGAAGGAGATACTCTTTCTCTTCTGTCACTCGTGCCTTTGCGCAGTACTTTTGTTTCATCCTCCATTTTCCAGCTACCCTCTGCTGCCGCTGATTAAACAAATGATTAACTAAACAAAATATAATTAATTATTATAACATACAAACACACAAAATAAGTACATTATTCAGTTGTGAAGAGGAAGACAATTACACTGTCCAACAAAAAAAAAAAATTTCGCAAACAAAAACATTTATAATCTTTATTCATTTTGAGCCGCTGAATCAAAATATGCAATCAGATTTTTTTCTAGGACGCACCAATTTTTTGCGAATAGGAATTAAACTTTCAAAGCAAAATGAAATTATAATATTAAGACATGTATATTACAATAATACGAAATATGGAAAAAAGATATGGGTTTTATTGCATATTCAATATTTAGAAGTAAAAAATATAAATTTCAAAATATGTATGCATTTAAGCTTATTTCCTACTGTATTTTGTTTTCCTTTTATGTGTAGCATCTGGATCATCACGTTGAAGATTCCAGCAGAAATCTGCAAGCATTACAGGAGTCCATTTTCCCTTGTATCTATTTTCCATGTTACATATCTCCTGATGGAACCGTTCTCCGTGTTCGTCGCTAACATGTTGCAGCATTCTCAGGGAAAAAATCAAGATGTGAGTGTAAGAAATGAACCTTTAGGGACATATTATAACCAAGTCTTTGATATGCTTGAATTAATTCGTCAACAAGGGCTCTGTAGTTTTCGGCATTTTGCTTTCCGAGCAGACCATTACAAACTGCCTTAAAACTCCTCCAGGCATTCAACTGTATTCCATTCATTGTTTTCTCAAAATCGTTGTCAACCATGAGTTTACGAATTTGCGGTCCGACAAAGATCCCTTATTTCACCTTAGCATCACTTAATTTAGTAAACTTGCCTTTTAGAAACTGAAATGCTGGCTGATCATGTTTTAAAGCTTTAACAAGTTGTATTATAAGACCTAAGTTAATATGTAAGAATTTTTCCTTTTTGACAAGTGGTTCCCGAATAACGTGAGAACCTGGATTTAGTACATCACGTGGAGGCCAATCTGAGCTGATATAGTGCTCTGCTTTTGCCCTACTATCCCATATGCAAAGGAAGCACATATACTTTGTATAGCCAGTTTTCAGTTCATTTAGAAGCGCAACTACTTTTAAGTCAGCGCATATGAGCCACTCGTTCTCATTGTAGTGAACTTTATTTAATATGTAGGCTAAGTTTTCGTAGGTTTCCTTTAAAATTACCGAATGTGCAATGGGAACTGATGGGAAGATATTGCCATTATGTAATAGAACAGCCTTAGTACTGTATAGTGATGCGTCGATCTCCATTCTTCTGGATGGTAGACAATGTCTTGAATTTTGTTGCAAAAGCACAAGCTATTCTCCATTGAAAAATGTTGCTGTAAAGCATCCAAACTAAGTCTTAATTTTGTAATCCTCAAGTCCTTTTTTAGTAAATATCTTTCTTGAAGCCGAGAAGCAAGTAATTCGCTTTGTTGTTTTGATAATGACAGATCACCTACTAAATCGTTTAAATCGGCCTGACCGAAAAGCCTTGGTTTTGATTCTTGCTCTTCATGGCTCATCTGATTCCAAATAGTCAGGGTTGTCTGGATAGTCCTCTGAATCAGAGGATAGATGCATTTCTTTAGGTGGTTCATGAGATGGAATCTCTTTTGAATGGGGCATTGGACGCATAGCTGATCTCAAGTCAGGGTATGCAATACACTTCCCACTCTTCTTGCTGTGACCTGAAGAAAAGAAATCGAAGTAATAACTTTAATTTTACAGCTTATAAAAGGTGTATTTTAAAAGGTGTTATATCATACATTTTTTTATATTGCTGTTATTATTAATGAGCATCAAAAGCAAAAATGATTACATGCAATTAATACCTTTAATATCAACCAAGCAGAAGTAACAGTGTTGTGTGATCTTCAAGTTCCCTCCAAAACCATTGGAACACCGAATGTCAACTGTTTCTGTGTTCCCTTTAGCCATCTTGACAGCGAACTTGAACAGTTTTTGCAACATATGTGAGGTGCCCACCCTTTATCTTGATCTCCGACTTTGCACTTGAAATACAGGTGATAAAGTTTTTTAGCGTGAGAAGTGAGATTTCGCCGATCTCTCTTAATCGTCAAATTTCCACAAACAAAATTGGTTGGGAGAGTTTTTACATGCTCTTCTAGACATATTAAAGTATTTAGATAAATAATTACCAACCTGAAAAAAACATAAACAATTAAATTAAATTCAAATATTTTCCAAAATCAGAAATTATATAATTATAATTATATAACTATATTATGAAAATGTCATATTCTGGGGTTCTTTTGTGCATAGAATCCGAATTTGAGAATTTGAAATTAGTTTTACGCTATCACACAGTTTTTATGCAAAATGTTGTTTTTTATAATTTAAGGAATTTAATAATTATATTAATTTATTAACATCCTTAAATTATACAAAACTACATTTTCCCAAAAAACTGTGTGTGATAACGAAAAACGAATTTTAAATTCGGATTCTATGTACAAAAGTACCCCAGAATATGACTTTCATATCTTTGTGTAATTTTGGCTGTTGGACAGTGTTATTAAAGTCAGATACATATAAGTTATTTTAAATGTAGCTGCAAATAGACCCTATAACACACACATACACACACACGCACGCACACACAAAGTTTAAATACCGGCAAAATTAAAGTAAAAGGAAAATGGGAAGAATAAAAATAACAATGATCAAGAATAGGAAAAAACAGATGTAAGATTGTATGCCTTTTCAAAATAATAGTATATATACTATATATATAAATATATAAGATATATATATTGTATTTTTATATATATTATATATATATATATATATATATATATATATTATATATATATATATATATATATATATATATATATATATATATATATATATATATTTTGGCGCGTGATGTAGGATGGAATAAAATTCTTCTTGTAAAAATATGTTCTATTCTGACTCCATAAAGATGAAATTACGATACCTAAAACTAAAACAATAACAACAAATAAATACATAATATAAAAAATAAGTTTTAGGTATAAGAATAAAGACTAGGCTATTTTTGAAATGTGTAAACAAAAAATAAGCCCTATGCGGCTTGAATATAAAGACCAACTTTGAATGCGGCCGTTTAGTTAATAGGCCTTACAATATGCGAAATTTCTTAAGTTTACTAAAATAATAAAAAATTCTTCGATAGGGGGTTTTAGAACATAAGGAATACCGGCTTATGCACATCCGATATTCTAAAATCAGTACATTCAATAAAAGAAATGACTTATAAAGAAGTATAATAAGAGGCATTAGTTTGTACTTCCCTATCCAGGAGGAAATTGTCTGCCAAGATTATGTAAAGAAAACGCACATAATAAAGAATAAGCAATACACATTATCACTGTATGGTAATTACACTTTCACGCCACCTTTAGGATAAATGTAGGAATCACTTTTACTTTATAAAAGAAATAATGTTGCAGCAGTTTAGCGCCTGATTTCGTTTGAGTTTCAAAAAATCGGAAGAGCGAAACGAAGTATTTAGTCCACGGCTTTTGCAAAAAATCGATGTTGCCAGGATAAACAAAAACTACTTTCAGATTTAACTGCACTAACATTATATTGTGTTTTCAATTATAATTTACTTACCGTTGACATTACGTGTTTAAACAGTATTAGGTTAAATAAAAATGATTTTAAGACGACTTTCAGAACCCCCCTCCAGAGGTAGGGGTAGCAGATTCTTTAATATAGGTAACGACTCGGCCAACGAATCTGTCTTCCACTCCTCGAACTACGTTGAGTAGAAGGAGGTATTGAAGCAGAACGAAGAGAGGGCCCGGAAGGTCGAGCTGTAGGTTCATTCGGTGCATGTGTGGCTATATCGCGTGTACTAGCACGAGTACTCAGACGAGGTTGTGGTGGCTGAAGGTTACCTCATCTGTTGTGCTGACGGTTGAGCTAAAGCTGGGCAGGAGATAATGGCTACTAAGGTAGGTTGGTGCGGTGAGATAGTAGGAGGAGAAGGGGCGAGGTGAAAACAGGAATGTTGTTAGGTAGGAGTCGTACTGAAAGGGACTGAAACTGTTCTTGGGAACAATTCCGAATCCGGAGTATCAGGAGGATTGGGTTCGACCGTTCGAAGAACGCTGGCTTAAGACGGTCGATTGATACGACCTCTGTGCGTTGGGACGTTGAATGGTAAGAAACTTCTCCTTCCGAAGTTAAACACAGGAAAAAGGTCCATCGTACTTCGGTTGGAAAGCAGTGCGGTGCGAATCATGCCTTGCAAAGACATGTATGCATGTAAAGAGGTCCTTAGGTACGAAAGAATGCACTTTGTGGTGACGAGTAGGAGTCGGTCTCCACGACGAAGCACAGCGCCTTAAGCGGGTTAGATTAGATAATTGGTCAGCAGTAGGAGACGGAGAAAATTGCGAAAAGAACTCTCCGGGAAGCCGAAGAGTGGAACCGTAGACAAGCTCTGCCGTAGAACATTGCAGATCCTCTTTGATGGCAGTGCGAATACCTAGCATTACCAACGGAAGAGCGTCTGTCCAATGTTCCGGTTGTGTATGAGCAGCCAAGGAAGCCTTAAGCTGACGATGGAATCGTTCTACAATTCCGTTTGCTTTTGGATTAAAGCAAGTGGTATGAATCTTTTCTGAACCAAGGAGGCGCATCAAATCTCTCCAAAGAAAAGATTCGAAGACACGTCCTTGATCTGTAGTGACAGAGAGAGGTATGCCGAAACGAGAAACCCAATGCGTCATAAAAGCTGTCGCAATGGATTCCGAAGAAGCAACAGAAAGAGGAATGGCTTCGGTCCATCGAGTGAACCGATCGATACAAGTAAGAAGGTGGCGTTTGCCATTAGAAGGAGGAAGAGGTCCCACAATATCTATGTGAACCTTTTCAAACCTGTCACCTGGTGGTAAGAAGGAGCCAAGAGGGCTTTTAGTGTGCCTCTGAACTTTAGACCGTTGACAGGAAAGACAAAATTGCGTGTCCACTTCGTCACCTCGGCATTGGACGCCGGGCCACCACAAAGGCGTGCTTGAAACCAGGCTTCCGGAAGCCTCGATGCCGGGGTGGAAAGGAATGGAAAATTTGAGGAAGATGTCTTCCTGTATGAAGAAGGAAACGTATGGACGAGGAGGTAGAGGTTGACGTACACTAACAACTTCCTCTTGCATACCTGGGAGTGTTAATCCACTCTAGTCGTAAAGAAGAAGTTAATGTGGGGTCGATGATTTCGTCCTCTTGGAGCTGTGCCATAGCTTCAAAATCTATGATTGGAATAGGAGAAATAGAGTCGATCTGGATGCGCGAAAGGGCATCGGCAGTGGTGTTATCTACCCCAGAGATATGCCAAACATCAGTGGTGAATTGGGAGACGTATTCAAGGTGGCGTGCTTCTCTGGGAGAATGTCGTTCGTGACGGGAAATCATCGCGAACGTAAGAGGTTTGTGATCGGTTAAGATGTGAAAATCTCGATCTTCTATGAAGTACCTGAAGTGTCGAGTAGCTAGGTACATTGCCAGCAACTCTCTACCGAAAGCACTATACCGAGTTTCGGCAGGTTGAAGCTTGCGAGAGAAAAAGGATAAAGGAGACCAAACTTTATTCAAATACTGCTGCAAGACACCACCGACAGCAAAGTCGGAAGCGTCAACTTGAATACGCGTTGGTGCAGAGTCTTGAGGATGAACAAGAAGTGTTGCAGCAGCTAGAGCTTCCTTTGAAGCATCAAAAGCTTTTCTTGCCTCATCCATCCAATCAAAAATGATGGCTGAACCTCTCTTCTTTTGTGTAATAAGTGCTGTAAGTGGACGAAGAAGTTCGGAAGCTGAACGAAGGAAACGGTGGTAAAAGTTTACCATTCCCAAGTATTGACGAAGTTGCTTCTGTGTTTGAGGAAGAGGGAATGCACGAATGGCATCAACACGATCGGAGAGTGATTTAACACCTTCAGGAGAAACAGTGTGGCCCAGGAAAGTGAGAGATGATGTACCAAATACACACTTCGCGAGATTAAGTCGCATTCCAGCATCGTTTAATCGTGCGAAAACCGCACGAAAATGATCCTGATGCTCCTCAGGAGTTGCACTTGCTACAAGAAGGTCGTCGAGATAAGCCCAGGCGAAAGGTAAGCACGCAGTTATAGTATCAATAAACACTTGAAAGTTTGAGCTCGGCACATCTAAGGACCGAAGGGCATTCTAGTTTTATACTCAAATTAATCCAAAAGAGTAATAACAAACGGTTTTTTACATGTCATCAGCAGCTTACAGGAATCTGATGATATGCCCGGACCATATCCAATTTTGAAAAGATGTTTGCGCCATCCAGACGAGAGTTAAAAGCTGGACTGAATATTGCGGAACCGGGTAGCGGTACAGGTGTTTTGTAGAGGCATTTCGAGCCTTAAAGTCCCCACGGTCTCAATCACCAGAAAGGTTTTGGCACCATTGTGAAGAGGTGAAGGCCCAAGCACTCTTAGAGGGGCGGACAATACCTAGTTCTAACATATGCTCGAACTCGGCTTGAGCCGCCTTGAGTTTGTCTGGGGGGAGACGTCTAGCACGAGCGAAAGTTGGAGGACCAGACGTCTCGATATGGTGCATGTTACATTCATGTTGACAGGTAAAGAATGAAGAACAAGGTATTTAAAAGATCCGGAAAAATCCTTCTGTAATCATTAGTGAACAAAGGAGAAGCGTCTGAGAAGAAGAACATGGGGCGGATGTAGAAATGCCTCCAAAAACAGAAGAGATCAGAGCAACCCTTTGAGGACAACCGTAGTGGTACCGTCTCCCAAACGTTGATTGCGAATGTCCACCATGAGATTAAATGGGACAAGAAAGTCTGCCCCATAATTGGTTGTGTTACTATTGCCACAAGAAAACCATTTTAAAACTCCGTCGAAAGCGAGAGTTCCAAAGAGGCAAAGTGTCGAGGCGGTTTTCCCCACCCCCCCATTTAACTTTGGGGAATAGTTGAACCATTCGCGCAGTACGCGTTGCATGAGTAGAAAGAAGGTGCTGCAGAAGCGCTGAGACGGATCCGGAGGGACCAAAGACAAAGATGCGCCCAGTATCAATCAGAAAGTTTTGCTTTGTGATGCGATCGTAAATACGAAGTACAGTAGGAAGCGAAGTGTCAGGGTCACAAGGGGCAGTCGCTTCTGCTATCCCTTGACCTATTTGTTTTCCGAAAAAGTGCACGGAGAAGCACATTTCCTCGCTCTTGCACCGAAGAAATTATGATAGTAACAATATCCGTGAGGATAGGTATTGTCACTAGAAGCAGAAGGAGAACGACCTCGAGAGGGAGTCCTACTACGAGAAGAACAACGAGAATGAAATGAGATCTGCCTTAGTTAGAGTAGAAGTGACAGAAAGCAATTCGGTTTTGATCTCTGCAAGACCGATTTCCAGAGCAGAAACACGAGCATCTAGAGCAGAAGATGTCGTATGAGAGCAAGTTCCGTGAGAAAGATGAGGAGAACAAGCTTGAGAAGAGTGAGAAACCGGAGAGGAAGAGGAATGTGAAGGATGAGAAGTAAGAGAAGACAGTGGTGAAGGAGTTGGCGGGGGTGGTGGGGATAATGGAAAAGTAGAAGTTGCAGCAACTAAATGCGTTGCAGAAGCATGTGTGCGGAGCATGCGGTCTGCTTTTTCAGCAACCACACTCAAAGAAAGGGCTGGATCGAGAGAGGCGAGTATATCTTGGGCATACAGGGGCATCTTCTGAAGGAAAAGATGCCTTAATATGGCCTCCTCTCTGGCGGAAGGAGTACTTCCAAGCAACGAAAGCATGTTAACTAACAGTTCAGAAGGACGCAAATCGCCAAGCTGAGTATCTTTCAACAATCGTTCATATTTTACCTCCTGGGAAGGGGCTAATCCCAGCATTTAGTAATTCTTTAAGAAGCCGTGTAAGGGGTTGTTGATACGCCTAAAGTTGGCAGGGATCGCGGATGCGCACTAAAGTAGCTTGAGGAAGGGAATTTAAAACCTTTATTTTATTTCTTCCTCTTTCATCCGGGACGAAAGACATTCTCAGCCAATGAGAACCACAATTTCTGGATCATTTCGTAAAGATAACGCTGGGAACGCAAGTTAAAAGTCAGAGGCGCGGCCGGGTGGGCTGGGAGAATGCTCATCGTTCGGCCCGGCTAGATTAACAAACAAAGCAAGAATCGACGACTCATAATAACCTTTGATCAAATAAAAAAACTATTTCATTATATTATAAAATTTATAGCTTAAAATAATATGAAAATACATATTTTATGTTATTGATAGCATTATATAGCCTATAGTAAATAATTGAAATAAGCTGAATTTTTTATAGAGATGAACATAAAAGTATTAATAATTAATAAGTATATATTAATATAAAGAACCGATATATATATTATATAAAACCTACTCCCGACTGCTGTAGCCTAACTAGAAATTGCCCCCTAACTCCTAAACTCTTATACTGATAATAATAAGAACTCTACATCATACCCGACCTATACTATTAATAAAACTCCCAAAATAAAAAATGTATTAATAAAAATACATCAGATATAACCCTGTCCAATTATTGACCAAGTTAAATATATATAAATCCTCTCCTATGCG
>JABUQX010024561.1:0-14293 GCA_015478945.1 Trachelipus rathkii | reverse complement strand
TAAAATTATAATTGTAAATATAATATCTAATATATTATATACTATACTATATACTATATATAATGATAAATATATATATATATATAGTAAAAGCAATAAAATCTACAGTATAAATCCTAAGTAATAGGGTCTCAGAAACCCTATATAGAGCATCCTACTTATTACATCACCAAAGTACTATTAGTCTAACGGGGTTTGTTTTCAATCACATAGACTTACTCTTATCATTATTACAATCTAGTATACGTTACCCAGCTGTAATTTATATATAGTTATAAAATAATTATAGGCTATATAAATTAATTTATTATATACTAGTTCTATATTCTTACGTTAATACAATAACCATCATGTATATTATTATTTATTATTATAATATCTATTATTATTAAATGATATATCTATAAAATAAATTAAAACAAAATTATTATCATATCTATATCTATATTATATACTACTTCAAGTTATCTAACGGTTCATCTCAACTGTCTATTTCAGAGTACAAGTCGTAATAAATTATTAATAATATAATTTATATTTTCAATATAGATTATTTATTTAATAATATAATATATATTTATATTATATCGTGTATTGTTTGATGTACTATTATATCAATTATTATTATTATTAATTATATATTACTATATAGTATCATCGACATTTGACAATATATATATTCCTACATATATATATATAGCTATAAAATATAACAACATAAATCAACACGCGCACTCTCTTAATTAACTTATATTAAGATTTAACGATTTAATACCACTGACCCTCTTTCTTGTTTAAAATATATATATTTAGAGTGTTTCGGGAATTCTTGATTATTCTAAACTTATGCTTTTTTAGGGATCCTCAACCTATCAAATATTTATGAGTAATTAACACTACCTTTTTATATATTGTACCCCAATCAGGGTTTACTAATATTATATAGGTATATAGGTATATAATAATATCCATTTAATACATATATATTAACTCAGAGGTTATACATAGTAATAATGGATCAATATATACCACTCATAGATATATTAGATAAACGCCAAAGAATCAATTAGTTTTTATATTAAATTTTTATAATAATATACTTTTAATTTATATATATTATTTATTATCACTCAAAAAATACCTTAAATATATACTATTATCATTATCTTTATCATTGTAAATAAATATATGATAGTTATGAAATAATAACCAAGGACTTGTATTTTGTTTAGTACCTTATATAATTAATTTACATAGTATGACAAGTTTTTTTATTTTTATATACATGAAAATTAAGTCCTTGTTATAAACATTGATATAAATATTTGATATAACTTTGTTGTATGTACTATCCCTGTTGAATATTTATCTCCATCAGGGGTCAAAAAGTAATTCCCTTATTTTACAGCGACCCTCTGTAGCTGGACATAAGAATCATGGGATACTATCAACCTCCAAAAACGAATCTTCACTGATTTGATGGAAGATATGAGATCATATTTATGAACTCAACAGAGCCTAGGTAAGGAAGACGATGCTTATTACACTGATTAGCGACATTAAGTAATATATTTTCAAGCTAGTTTTTCTAGGAAAAACTGTTCATGAAATAATGTTTACAAGTTGTTATAGTTTAACCCATAGTTGTTTAAAAAGCAAAATGCCTTATTGAACCACTATATACCGTATTGCCAGGTACGAGTACTCAAATTTTGCTAGCGGTAAAAATACTGTGATGTTTGATTCTTCTTTAATAACTTTCATCAGACATTGTTCTTGCTTATTAAATAAATTCCGAAAATTCAGTCCTGGTCGTGGTTCATTGCTGTTAATACAATGAATTTTTTTGGTATGGGTTTCCAAGGAGCCGCCATGAACTCTTATTTTCTTTTTAGTTGTTTTAAGTGGGGTTTATGTTTTATAAGAATAGCATTGAGTATTCCGCTCTTAGCATTCTTCTTTCTTAATTCTCTTAGGATTGGCCCTGTATTCTGCTGCTAGGGCCTCCGTGCGTTTAATGGAATTAGTGTGAATATCTCTATTTTATAGTTACGGATAGTTCATTATCTATCGAAACAACTTGCTGGTGCATCAAAACTTAATCACTATTAAGAGCTATACAATCTTTTAATTTATATATTGAGATGGTATTATATTGCGAAGATCGGTAAATATGAGGAGTATAAGATAAGAGAGACTGTGGTGGGCCCTTCGCCTATTATAAGTTTTAGGGTGAAATTTTATTAAATCATATATCCCGCAAAGATCGGTTAAATTCTAGTACCCATAAATAAGTAGCCATTTAAAATAGTTTGTTTGCTACTTATTTTGCATAAAATGGTACCGGAGTTTACCGGTACTCAGCCCATGAAACGATTTTTTTTCAATGTTTCAAAACTTGTTTTAACAGACATAATATTCGGAAGGTTACGAATCCGTAGGTTCATTGAAAGGTATTACGAGGTAACATGTACTCACTGAACACAGAAGAGAATGATTTATTATAATTATATATATATATATAATATATCATATATTATATATATATATATTATATATTATATAATAATACTAATATATATATATTAATATTATTATATATTAATATTATATATTAATATATATAATAATATATATTATAATAATGTTATATATATTATAATACTATTATATTTAATTATAGCCTATGGTAATATTTTTAATAATTTATAGATTAAGTATATATATTAATATTAAGATTATGAACGCCAGCTGTAAGTCGATGATAAACGCTTAGATAGCTATACCTAAGTCACGATGTACTTTATAATACTAGGTCGAAAGTTATATATATATTTACTGAGGTTTCTTACTTTGTCTTTACGTGAGAATATGGGTGAGTAATAAATAATTATTATATCGTTCATACAGTCTCAAACACTTTTCATATTCTTCACTTATTATAACACGGTGCGGTCGAGAGCAATCTAATAAACGTTGAAAAAGTAATATTTACGTATTACATAGTATTAATTTTAAGGTCATCACGGTCTTATATTATTATACAGTAGTGATTTGAAGCTCTAAGTTATAAATAATAATTAAAATACTCTAAGATTATTATATCTATATACTTTGACTCTAATAATTAATCTATTTTATTATCATATATATATATAATGTTTATATTATAATGACTATTAATTTATATATTTATAATAATAACTTACATTGAGGAATAATTCTTATACAAATATTATACCTAAATATCTAATTAGTTTAATTTCTATTAATCTAATTTAATCTATTGACATCTAGGCGCCTTTTAAGTCATCCAGCCTCTCTTCGTATCTCTATAAGAATAAATTACGTTCACCTATGAAGATTTATATACCTAACTAATTTAAACACATTATTAGTAAAAATATAAGTTCCCTTACTCAATATGATCATTAAGTGAGTATATATATTTACAATCTGTATATATATATATAGGTCACCTATGCATAAATACTTTTTTATATCTTAGCCTAATTGTTTTCCTATACGTTAAGACTTTATTAAAATGAATATTTTCTGCTAATTTATATATACTATAATGCACTTATATATGAATGGTTATCACTTCATGCCATGCTGAGATAAGACAATCATTACAACCAGTGATTTATATTATTTTATTTAAATTTGCGTTAGATTTATTTTTGAGATTAAACAGGTTATATAATATAGGTTATAATTATAATATATAATATATATATATATATTATTCTTTTTCGATCCTCACTTCTCTCTTTTTACATTACATTTGTTATTATATAATTATTCGATTATTATTATTATTATATTTTGTGAAATATTACTCTATTATTAGGATTATCATCGTTATTTATAATATTAATTTTTTATTGTAATTATATATTCATTTATATCTATTGACTTATATATGTGAATTGATTTGATGATGTATGATTCTTATTTTACTTATTATTATTTACTTCAATTCTGGCATTACAAGCTGGTACATACTCTGCTCTTGTATTCAAAGCTCTTGATTTATTATTACTGTCATTCATATTATATTTATATATTTCAAGCTTATTGGATTCTCGTATTCATTATTTCGTTAATATGTTATTATTCATTTAAGTTATATATTTCTCTATCTATATGATGTAGGTTCTATAAATAATTATACGGCTGTATTTTTTACTTATTATTTATTATTTTTATTATTTATCAAGCTCGAAGACCTAAATACTTCAACAATTGAAGCAGAGGCCTAATTACATTTTCAACCTTTTATTAATTAATTATCTATTATATCTTCACTGTCTTCTCTAGATTGGAATTATTTGATGATTGACTTACAATATATATGAATATCAAATGCGCGTTTTTTTTTAATATTTCATATTACACATTGAGTCGTTAGCATTGTGGAGAGTACGACGTTTTGAAGTCTTCGAAACTACCGAGTCAAGGTCTCCGGAACAGACCATCTTCATTCTCGTACCCGGCGAAATTTTAGGAGAATTTATATTACATTGTGTCTCCATTCCCAGAGATATTGTGTCGTCATGTCCTCTCCGTTATTATTTAAGCTTGTTCTCTATAGAGTTTGTCTGTTATTAAGATGTTGAGACCGAGGGTGTGTACAGTTAAAATATATTACGTGGTTCTAGTTTAATCACCTTTCTTTGGTTTATAACATGACAAATGATTATTAAATATTCTATATGGAAAAAACAACAATAAATAACTGCTTATGCTGCTAATATAACTGCTCTTGAGACTCCAACGAGCGCTAGCAATGGACTTGGAGTAACAGCGAGGCCCCAAACGCAAAGACACTATAAAAGCTTCTAGCTATATTTCTCCACAATAATCTTCTGGTTCTTCTTTTCTTTTCTTTTCTCTCTTCTTTTTGTTATTTTCGCCTTCCCAGAACTTTTGAATACTATATATACTTTATATAACTCTACCTTGAGGTATAGATCACGTTTTAGATTTATACTTTCCCAGTGGATATATACAAGTAATTATCTTTGTTATATACTGAAGTATTTATACCTAGGTTATAGTTATTTTAACAATACTTCTAATTATGATAATATATATATAACAATATCATTAATTATATTATAGAATATATAAATATTATATAACATCTTATATTATATATATATACTAAAAATATACTCAATTATTAGTATATATTATTATTATTATTATTATTAAGTAAATTATTATTCATTAGCTTATTATTATTATTATTATTATTATTATTCAAGTTAAATATATTATTTTATTATTATTATTGATTATTATCTCCATTATTATTAACTTTATTATTAAATTAACGGAGATTATTATTATTATATTGAATGTTTTTATTATTTATTTAATTATATAATATGAATTTCAATTAAATTTTATATAAATTACTTAACTTAGTTATTACTTATCTTTACTCATTAATATTTATTAACGAAGGTCTAGAAGTCACGTACACTCGGTTACAAACATTTATATTCATTTAGTACGAAAACTCTTCCAAACAATGAAACAACTGGCTCAACATCAAAAAGTTCGAATCGAAGATCTCGACTGAGGCCGTTTAACGAGCACAAGGAATAAAGTGCGAAGTCTTAACATACAGTCGAATTAGAGGAGTTCGATTATCTAGGAAGATCGAGACAAACCACACTCAATCGAGTATCCCAGATATGAAGAATTTTTTGTTATGATAAGGCTGTCATGCCGAATGTACCGCTTTGACGAACAACCGACGTAATGCGACGTCAGCAGAGCTTGTGACTGTCACACCACCACAGAGAAATGTGAAGGCGGAGTATTCGAGCGATAAGAAGAGTGAGCTGAGCTAAAGGCTAGTCCGCTGCGGGCAGTCCACAGCGAGCTGTGCAGATGGTCGCTCTCCCAACAGACGGCCGCGGTCCCCCGCAAGCGGGGACACCGGGAATATGCGCTTAGGTGAAAGCCCTAGGACGAAACGATTAAGGGTAACTTCGACGTTACTTGAATCTCCAACTTCTATATTACGCTGATACAAAGACATTAAGAGTGAACAACGTCATTTCTCCAATATTGTGACTGTCAGCCTTTAACAAAAGACGATGAATTCGCTGTTACCAGCCCGAGTGAAAGTAGATGTACCCTAGCCAGTTTGGGTATTTGTTCATAGTGCTCTCATGATTGAAGTAAAGTAGAGACCTCATTGATAAAGTATTATTATGCATCTCATGAAAAAAAAGTATGTAGAATGAAACCTAATACATCATAAGATAATGGTAAATTGCATCATGGTGTCGTCGTGGCGGCTTGTGTTCAGTAGCTCGTTAGTGTGTTGTGTACTGTGTGAATTAACTTGTTTGTGTGTTGTGTGTTGTATATAGGTAGACTCTCCAAGAACCTCTCATGGGAAAAATATAAGGTCCCCCGGAGGTAGTCCACCCCACAGTGGGGGTAAACGGTTACGTACATGAAAAATGTACACCCAATGAGATAGCCCGCGCGCACCGGTGAGCCCGCGAAAAAAAACGCTCATCGCTCCCTTTCCTGAGTACACCAGGGGCGCCGCGCCCCCTTTAGATTCCTTGGGAACTATGTCATGCCTACTACGTATTATAGCTTAACAATAATTTTATTTGTAGAGTTATAGGATTATATAATATTTTATACTCTCTATTTATATAGTTAAGAATATCTTTTAATGAGAATTGGAATACTATAAAATATTATATTATATATGATAGTAATATATATAATATACCATAAGAATATATAAGTTATAAGTTATTTATCATAAAATACTAACATATTATTTACAGTGAAATATAATATAGGAGGTATCATAGTATATATATGTAATAATATATTAATTATTATATGAATAATAATATATAATAATTTTTGTACAGCATATAATTTAATATATTTTCTTTATGGATCCCTAATCTCAATAGGCTCGCGCGACGATCTACATAAAATAATCTATATAAATGAGTTTCAAAATATTTTTGCCAGATTTTGCAATTTTAAGATTTTTGAGTTTCAAAACTTTATGCAATTTCAAGAACTTTTGCAACCCCTCACTCAACAATGAGAAATTCGTGACAAAAGGATGAATATCACTTACTCCAGACTCGCCTTAAAAATTTAGTAGTGTCATCTCCTTCAAATAGGTGGAATTCTTAAATAAGTCGATTGTCTCACTAATTAACAAATGATAGATGAAATGACCATGATTAGATTTATAAGCATAGTATATATATATAATCATATCCATTTAAATAATAATCAATAATAATAAGTGAAATAAATATTAATAATAATTTAAGGTAATAACTGAAAGAAAGTAATTAGATAATTATATAAAATTTGCATTACGAAAAAAAATCTTAAGTTTAATAGATGTATAATATATAATTTACGATGTATAATAGTTGCTATCTTAATAATTATGATTAATGATTATTCTTCGAATTAGAGTTTGGAATAATATTATGTACTCAAAATAATAATTGATTAACTCATAATAATAAATTAGATAATAATATATAATATAATTATATAATAAATAATATTCAATTTATAATATAATATATAATATTTAAAATTAATAATAATATTAATACATATAATTAAATATATATAAATAATAATTAAATAATAATAATATAAAAATAAATAATAAATAATAACATAAATATAAATAATTAATAATAATAATAAATAATAAAATAAATTAATAAATAATAATTATAATAAATAATATAATAATATATAAATAAAAATTTAACTTATATAATAATAATTAAATAAATAATTAATAAATTAATAGAAATAAATAAATAATAATAATTAAATGAATAATAATAATAATAATAATAAATTAATAAATAATTCTCATAATGAATATAAATAATAATAATATAATAATAATTAATATTATTTATTAAATAATAAATAATTAAATAAAAAATGACATAGATAAATGAAGTGAACAAAATATATTGATTTCATTAAGAAAAGCACTTTAAAAGAAAATATTGACCAACTAAGAAAAGCGCAAGAGAATACAAAAATGAAATAAAAAAATACAAGCCATTACCCTCTGCTAAAAAGAGAGGGATGAGGGAGAATGAGGAGAGAGAGAAGATAGTAGATGATGATGAGTATACGTCAAGAGAGAGAATAAAAAACGCATAGATCATAGAGAATTGATTAATAGAGAAAGTATGAGAGAGACATGTTATCTAGCATAAAAACAGAGAAGGGAAGAGAACTCTTCAGAAAGGAGATGTGAGCTAGAATGATTGAGAGAGAGGAGAGAGATATAGAGAGATGATCAGTAGTAATAGACCATTAAAAACGTTTAATTGATAAATCTTCTTTTGAGAACTTTCTTTCTGGGAGTATGGGCAAGATTCCAAAATTTAAAAAGCTTTTTTTATGTTTCTCTCTTAATAAATAGTTATAAAAATCTCATGACCAAAACGAATTATCACCAAAAGACACCCTAAAAATAGATTCTATGTGCCAAGAGAAGTGGACTAATAGAGTAGATGATAAAAGGGGAGCTCATCCGCTAATTAGTGAGTGAAAAGCGTATATGAGTGTCTCTTTCGTTTTATCTCATTATAGTTTTCTTGAATCTTAATATGTGTCGCACGACTTTTCCTACGTGGGATATCAGATTATACAGAACAATCATACATATCTATCACATTAATTATCATTAAGTTATATCTATAAATACATTTTTAAGTAAATATATTTCTTATTCTTTTTTATGCTCATTTTATTAATTATCATTTTATTATATATGTATTATAATTGGTATACCTGACCCATGCATAAAGATTTGAATTTTCTATGATAGAACGGGTTTTCCTTTACTCCTTAAAGAGGACGGATAAAGGATCCGGACATCTCTGCCATAATAGCTACAGACATCCCTTCGAATTATATGAAAAGGTCTACACTAAGTTCTGGGATTTTCAAAATGTTATTAGTTTATTATTTTTATTCTATATTTTGGGGAAGAAAATCTTTTCATTTCAATATTTTAATTATAATTAAATATTCTTTATTTTGTAAATTGTGTATTATTATTATTATTATTATTATAATACGTGTATATGTATTTATATGTATTTATTAGTTATTAAATAAATATTTAAGCTGCAACATTTATTATATATTTTGGGGAAGAAACTCTTTTCATTTCTTATTTTTGTTTAATATATTAATATTTTAATCTCTGTTGTGATCTACTGTGTTTTTCATTCCAATAGGTGATACATTTCTAAACCTTGTATTTTCACTTCATCTACTTTCATTATGTACATTTAATCAGATAATTGGTCCTTATAAACAGCTTGTAAAATCAAGAGTTTTCATGTTTCTTTTTGATGTCTTTTTTATGTTAGAGAAAGAAAGTCCACCTCAAACTTGTCTCGTTGGGTGTCTGAAACACGTTTCTTAAAATAGATCTTACTTCTCCAACTTAGAAGCCGTCCATTTAGGGGTAGCTTAAAAACAGTTGTTATATATTCTGAAGACAACTGGAATTTAACTGGTTTTATATTTTTATTTTACTAAGAACAGCCTAGGCAGTTGATTATCGTAAACATAAACTGGTCTTTTTTTATTAAATTTGTCTTGAAAAACTTAACTTTACGTGTTTGCTAGAAAGCACATATAAATATTCCCATTTTGTCAGTTCTGTAAACATGAAGAAATATATTTATCATTCATTTTTAGTTTTAACTTTAACAAAAATCTTCATGGAAGTTTCATATCTCAAAGGAGATTTAATGGAAGTAAATGCTCTTTGAATAGGTTGCATTATTTTACCTCTTTTCAAAAACTCAAGCTGTACAAGGGTCTGTACAAGGTCTGGGGTGGGTTTAACTCCACGTATCTTCTGGATAGAATTTATAGTCAAAGCAAAAGATACATATACTGTGCCTTTGTATATATATATATATATATATATATATTATATATATATATATATATATATATATATATATATATATATATATATATATATATATATAGTTATATATATATATATATATATATATATTTATATATATATATATATATATATATATATTATATTATAAATATAGTTATATATATATATATATATATAAATATATATATATATATATATATATATATATTATATATATATATATATATATATAGGTATGTGTATATATATATATATATAATGTATATATATAGTAAAGAAAGAAGAGTATATATATATATATATATATATATATATATATATATATATATATATATATATATATATATAGTATATATATATATATATATAAGGGCATATGTTAATTCTGAAAAATTCGTGAGACAGAGAGCCAAACATCTGATATGTTCAATATTTCTTAAACAATTGATTATTTAAGCACAACATAAGATTCTTTAGCTTTACCATTGTTTATGTTAAAGCAAACTGAAAATTTAACAATCGCTTGGCTTACCTGATTCATAATTAAAATAATCACAACTATAGGTACACATCTACCAATTGTTGTTTGAGTTTTAAATAAATTTTATGGTTAAATTAAGAAACACTAATTTGTGGTAAGCTAAGTGTCAGTATTTAAACACATATGGTTGGGGGTGTTAAAAAGAACCACAATTTGTGGTGTATTTTCAAATACTAATTTTTTTGAGTATATATATATATATATATAGTTAGTATAGCAGTTATAGTATATATATATAGTTATATATATATATATATATATATATATATATATATATCAGTTGCTAACAGATGTCAAATTCTCAGGTTGTTGCAATTGTCCAAGTTGTCGTTACAAGTTGTAAAACAAGGTCCCCTTAAACTCTGACTCTAAAACTGCATTACACCTCTAACATAGAGAAAGATGTGTGGGGGAGTTTGGGTTGATTCAACATAAATCCTTAGAAATATAAATTTGAATACGAATTAAATAAAAGTAATTAGGAATGTTTCTTTGAATTAATATTTCTGATTTACTTTTTTGCGAAAGAATGATTAAAAAAAAAAATTTAAAATTAAAATAAAAACGCAACCAAAAAGTTTTAGCTGCACCTCACATTTAAAAAAAGTATATTCCATTTTTTTAATAATTTCTGATTAATAGAACAAAAATGGGTGCATGTTTTCCATACAAAAATGTAGCTATTGTTCGGTGAATCTGAATAAACGATATAATATGCTTTATTTATATAAGTTTTATAAGACTCATTTGTGTATTTTTCTGGCACACGAGTTTAGACTTATACGTATTATATTGTTCAAATATGTACGATATTATATTAAAAATGAATATTCTATTTTGAAAAATAATATATTTGAACGAAAATAAAATTCTCGAGTGTTGCTTGTAAATTGCGTAGTTTTTTTTTTTTTTGAAATGTTGAAAAATTCAAAAGGATACAAATGAATCGTTAATTTGCTGTAACACACTTCCGTCCTCTAATATTAAATACATGAACACATTTGTTATATTATAATAATGTATCTTTCTTATATTATTTATTATTAAATGCATAGTTTATTATATGCAACTAGTTTTGCAAGACGCAGAAACAAGTATTTTAATATTTTTAAATCGAAGAATCTAGTAAAAAAAGGTTTATTATTCACAATTAATGTATATAAAAAGATTATTCAATATTTAATAATCTTTTCATTTTGTGAAAAAAATGTTGTGAAATGGTTTGGTTGTTAAAACAGCAAACATTTATGTAATCTAAATGAGAAAACCTTATTTTAAACAATTGTGAAAATAATGAAAAAAAGGAATCACAGGTTTACCTTATTAGAAAAAACTCGAAGTTTTACAGGTAATCGTATTGGTGCCTCTGTCTTCCACGAATTTACTGATTTTAAATGGTAATAATCAAAACATGTATGAGCTTTTTAACACCAAAAAATTTCACTGATATTCAAAACCCAAGACAGATCAGGTTAGGTTAAAGTAATTTCTTTTGGTGAAGGAGTTTGGTCACTGTGGGGAATATAAGATTGAGCCTTGTGAATGGCCGTAGCTTTATTTCTCTCTCACAGAGGGGAATGGGTACTTCAATATTGTGTGACACCGGCTCGAATGTGTTATCTAAACTGGTTTTATTTTTTAGTATCGTTAGGTTGGTATTATTTTTTTTTTTTTTTCATTTATATGGGTTAAGTTTAACTTCATTGTCTCAGCTCTGCTAGTTTCTAGACCAAATATTATAAATATAATTTTGTGCATTGTGCATTGTGCATTGTGCAATTTTGATAATTAATTCTAAAAACATTTCTTCAACATTTCTTCAATTTCTTCAATTTTTTTGTAAAAATTTTATATCAAAATCTCTGAAAATGTCATTTTTAGGGAAGATTTTGAGAGGGAAGGAAGTTTATTTAAAATTTAAATGTTGTGGGAAGTTACACCTATAAAAATGGTTTAATTTAAAAAAAAAAAAAACTTTAAAACCTGTATATTTTTCCCTACAGTGTGTTCATGAATAACTTTTTTGAAATAACTGCCAATTTAAGAGCTCAATATCTCTGGTGGGCAAATATTTAAAACTCTGAGGTTTACAAATATCAAAGTATACTCTATCATAAATAACTCCTTGTAAAATATTGAATTACAGACTCAAGTGATCTAAGAGATACAACCTTAAAACCGCCATACAAATTTATAATGCATACTTTTCTGGGTATTTATGGTATTAGTTATGCTTTAAAATGTAAACATACATTACATGGTACTACTAAAAAATGTCTAAGAAAAGTTAACATTTCGGGGAAAATTTTGATTTTAGGAAAATTGGCGAAAGTAAAATTTGCCCACATCCAGTCTATATGAGATAGAGAGAAACACTCATTATTTGACGAGTTCTAAAACTTTAATTTCGATCGTTTTTCTGTGCTTTGATCGCTTGACTTCTAGTGACAATTGAGGGCCAAAAATTTGAGCGATAACTGCCAATAAATCAAAAAAATTAATGAAATTATGTCCGAATTTGACTTTCGAAATATTCCCAAGAGAAGTAGCACATTTTTCAGTGATACCATGTAATCATGTGATTACTATTCTGCCACTGAAAAATGTGCCAAGAGAAGCATCACATTTTTCAGTGGCACCATGTAATCATGTGATTACTTGTATATATTCTGGCAATAACTATGGTTTTATTAGCTTGCAGCAACAGCACTAATAAAGATATTCTGCCAAAGGCTAAAATGGAAAAAGTGTCTTGAAAAGTGGCACATTTTTCAGTGGCAGTGACCATGTAATCATGTGATAATTGTTCACATTTTAAAGCATTACTATTACCATAATTACCAAAAAAAATTTGTATTACAAGAAATTCTAACTTACTTACATATTATTTAAAAATAATGATATTTTTATAACTTTTGTTAGGGTGTATCTCTAAACCGCTTGAGTCAACATCAATGTTTTAATTACTTTAAAAAGAGTACTTTAGGTTACTTTAAATAGAGTATTTTAGTTACTTTAAATAGAGTACTTTAGGCTAATTTAAATATGTACTTAAGGCTACTTTAAATAGAGTACTTTAGGCTACTTTAAATAGAGTACTTTAAGCTACTTTAAATAGTACTTTATTATATGTAAATTACAGAATCTTATGTTTGCCCACCAGAGATATTTAACTAAAATTGTCAATTTTTTCAAAAAGTAATTATTGAACACCTTGTAGAAAAAAAAATGTTCAAGATTTATTTTTTATTTTTTTAATTTAACTTAGACTAGTGTTATGAATGTAACTTCCCACAAGAATTCAATCCCTAAATAAATTGCCTTTCTTGCTTCCTCCCTAAAAATCATCCCAAAATCAATATTTTCAGCGATTTTGAGGCAAAAAAAAAAAAAATCTTATTGAAAACATTATATTGAATGGATGTTTTTAAAATCAAAGTTCACTTACCATAATTGTATCTTATAATGCGCCTAACATCACAATACTTTAGAATCTGTCATAGAAACTACCAGGGCAGATAATGAAGAACTAACTGAAGCGGCGTAATGAAAACGCGAAAGTGCTTCACGATAAATGCAGAAAACGGTTAAACACCCACCTTCCGAGGCGAGTACACGAACGTGATAACATATGTATATGCTATATTGCTAAGGGGTTGTTGCAGCAGAGCAGCATATATATATAAGCATAAGGTTAGTTAAGGTTATTAAGTTATATATAGTTATATATATATATATATATATATATATATATATATATGTTT
>JABUQX010024560.1:20000-31255 GCA_015478945.1 Trachelipus rathkii | reverse complement strand
GGGGGTTATTATGATAAGTGAAATCGCAATACCTGCAATCAAATTTGTATCTGTAAATACCCCCTAAATGTATTTTCACCATGCCTAGGATACGATCCTGGACCCTATCAGATGAGCGTGCATGTGTTTGACCACTACGCTACGACGAGACAAAAGAGAAAACGAGAATACTTCTACTGTCCAAGAAGAGCATTACTACGGTTCCTCCCGCTCGCACTCGAACGTAGGGCCAAAAAGGGTACCGCGCATGGTGAATAATAATACCAAGACTGGGGGTTATTATGTATAAGGTGAAATGCAATACCCTGAAATCAAATTTGTATTTGTAAATAACCCCTGATGTATTTTCACATGCTAGGATACGATTCTGGACCCTTGCAGATGAGCGGTGCTGTGTGTAGTTGCATGTGTTTGACCACTACGTTACGACGAGACAAAAGAGAAACCGAGAAATCTTCTCTGTTCCAAGAAGAGCAATTTTCGAACTACGGATTGGCTCCTCCGCGTCGGCCTCGAGCTAAAGTAGGGCCAAACAGGGACCTGCGCATTGGTGAATAAATAATACCAAGTACCCGGGGTTATTATGTAAACAGTGAACATGCAATACCTGCAATCAATTTGGTATTTGCTAAATAACCCCTACATGTCATTTTCACCATGCTAAGGATACGAATCCTGGACCCTTGCAGATGAGCGTGCATGTGTTTGACCCCTACGCTACGACGAGACAAAAAGAGAAACCGAGAATACTTCTACTGTCCAAGAAGAGCATTACTCCGGTTCCTCCCGCCTCACGCACTCGCAACCGTAGGGCCAAACAGGGTATACCACACGCATGTGAATAATAATACCAAGCCCCGGGGGTTATTATGGCTTATAAGTGGAAATGCATATAACCTGCAAGAAATTTGTATTTGTAAATACCCCCTATGTATTTTTCACCATGCTAGAATACGATTGACCCTTGCAGATGAGCGTGCATGTGCGTTGGACACTACGCTACGGACGAAACAAAAGAGAAACCGAGAATACTTCTACTGTCCAAGAAGAGCATTACTACGGTTCCTCCCGCTCGCACTCGAACGTAGGGCCAAACAGGGTACCGCGCATGGTGAATAATAATACCAAGACCTGGGGTTATTATGTATAAGTGAAATGCAATACCCTGCAATCAAATTTGTTATTGTAAATACCCCCTGATGTATTTTCACCATGCTAGGATTCGATCCTGGACCCAAGCAGTTGAGCTTGCAAGTGTTATATCACTACGCTACGACTACATCTAAAAGTATCTATCACAAATATTACACTTTACAAATTCCACGATAAAAATTTCAGTATCAAATTCCACGTAGGGCCAAACAGGGTCCGCGCATGGTGAATAATAATACCAAGACCGGGGGTTATTATGTATAAGTGAACTGCAATACCCTGCATCAAATTTGTATTTGTAAATACCCCCTAATGTACTTTCACCATGCTAGGATACGATCCTGGACCCTTGCAGATGAGCGTGGCATGTGTTTTGAACCACTACGCCTACGACGAGAAAAGAGAAACCGAGATACTTTCTACTGTCCAAGAAGAGGCATTACTACGGGTTCCTCCCGCTCGCACTCGACCGTAGGGCCAAAACAGGGTACCCGCATGGTGATAATATCCAAGACCGGGGGTTATTATGTATAAAGAAATGCAATACCCTGCAATGAAATTTGTATTTGTAAATTACCCCCTAATTTATTTTTCCAACATGCCTAGGATAACATCCTGGACCCTTCGCAGATGAAGCGTGGCATGTGTTTTGACCACCTACGCTACGAACGAGACAAAAGAAGAAACCCCGAGAATACTTCCCTACTGTCCACAAAGAGCATTACTACGGTTTCCATCCGCTCGCACTCGAACGTAGGGCCCAACAGGGTACCGGGCATGGTGAATAATAATACCAAAGACCGGGGGTTATTAATGTATAAGTGACATGCATACCCTGCAAATCAAAATTGTTATTTGTAAAATACCCCTAAGGTTTTTCACCAATGGCTAGGATACGATCCTGGACCCTTGCAGATGAGCCGTGCATGTGTTTGGACCACTACGCTACGACAGAGACAAAAGAGAAAACCGAGAACATCTTCTACTGTCCAGAAGAGCATTACTTACAGGTTCCCTCCCGCTTCGCAACTCGAACGTAGGGCAAACCAGGGTACCCGCGCATGGTGAATAATAATACCACAAACCGGGGGTTATTATGTATAAATGAGAAATGCAATACCTTGCAATCAAATTTGTAATTTGTAAATACCCCCTAATGTATTTTCACCATGCTAGGATACGATCCTGGACCCTTGCAGATGAGCGTGCATGTGTTTGACCACTACGCTACGACGAGACAAAAGAGAAACCGAGAATACTTCTACTTTCCCAAGAAGAGCAATTACTTACGGATTCCTCCCGCTCGGCACTCGAACGTAAGGGCCAAACAGGGTACGCGCATGGTGAATAATAATAACAAGACCGGGGGTTATTATGTATAAGTGAAATGTAATACCCTGCAATCAAATTTGTATTTGTAAATACCCCTAATGTATTTTCACATGCTAGGATACGATCCTGGAACCCTAGCAGATGAGCGCGTGCATGTGTTTGACCACTACGCTACGACGAGACAAAAGAGAAACCGAGAATACTTCTACTGTCCAAGAAGAGCATTACTACGGTTCCTCCCGCTCGCACTTGAACGTAGGGCCAAACAGGGTACCGCGATGGTGAATAATAATACCAAGACCGGGGGTTATTATGTATTAGTGAAATGCAATACCCTGCAATCAAATTTGTATTTGTAAATACCCCCTAATGTATTTTTCACCATTCTGGGGGAAGAACCGGCCCCTTCCGAGAAGGGGGGGTTGTTTTTTTCACCAACCCGCTCCAGGGGGAAAAAAAAGAAACCGAGAATACTTTTACTGTCCAAGAAAAGCATTACTACGGTTCCTCCCGCTCGCAATCGACGTAGGGGCAAACAGGGTACCGCGCATGGTGGATAATAATAAACCGGGGGGTATTATGTATAAGTGAAATGCAATACCCTGCAATCAAATTTGTATTTGTAAATACCCCCTAATGTATTTTCACCATGCTAGGATACGATCCTGGACCCTTGCAGATGAGCGTGCATGTGTTTGACCACTACGCTACGACGAGACAAAAGAGAAACCGAGAATACTTCTACTGTCCAAGAAGAGCATTACTACGGGTCCTCCCGCTCGCACTCGAACGTAGGGGCAAACAGGGTACCCGCGCATGGTAAATAATAATACCAAGACCGGGGGTTTATTATGTATAGTGAAAATGCAATACCCTGCATCAAATTTGTATTTGTTTAAATACCCCCTAATGTTATTTTCACCATGCCTAGGTATACGATCCTGGACGCCCTTGCAGATGAGCGTGCATGTGTTTGACCACTACGCCTCGAACGAGAAAAAAGAGAACAACCGAGAATACTCTACTGTCCGCAAGAAGAGCAATTTACTACGGTTCCTCCCAGCTTCGCACTCGAACGTAAAGGGCAAAACAGTACCTGCGAGCAGGTGAATAATAATGCCCAACGAGCGGGGGTTATTAATGATTAGTTGCAACATGCAATACCCTGCATCCGAAATTCTGTCGATTTGGTAAAATACCCCCCTAGATGTTGTCACCATGCTAGGGATAACGATCCTTGACCTTGCAGATGAGTGTGCATTTAAGGTGTTTGCCCACTACGACTACGGAACGGAGCAACGAGAACACCAGTAGAGAAACTGACTGATCTACTGAGTCCACGAAGAGCACACATTAGGAGCGGTTCTACCTCCCGCTCGCCGCACCTCGCCACGTAGGGCCACAACAGGGTACCTCTCATTATATGTTCTTTTCTTTAACATCTTTTATCTAATTGGCATTATTATCAAATATTTCCATCTTAATATATATATATATATATATATAAGGGGTAGCGTATGTTACTATAGTATATCTAGGATAAAGATAGCTATCAAGGTATAATAATACTGATTATACGTAAGATACCTAGTGATTATATAATATTGATTATATCGAACTCACTATATATTATATATATAGTAGCATTTAGTACCGTTAATATATAGACATTAAATAGATAGGTATATAATAGAAAATATTATCTAAGAATACACAATTAGATGATACTTGAGTTAGTCCCATTAAATAATTTTTTTAATTTGAACCCGTTCCTATTGTGTAATTCGTCATCTTGACTTAAACTTTTATTTTGATAATATATTCGAAGCTACTTTTTTATTTTTTTCTTAAATATATTACTAAAGAGATATTTTAGATAACTCCTGTTTAATACTCATATTATTTCTTTTTATTAAATACTTTATTTGTTGAAATAGTTTATCTATGCTATATAGTATTTGAAAAATTTTATCTCACATAACCATAGTAATTATGTATAATAAATACCTTATTTTATACCTGCCTATAGAATTCCACACATAATATGGGAATATCCCGCCAATCTGCTTCGGGCCGTGGTTTAGTCCTATTTTTAATGTGTTATAAAAGCGTTATTTAATAGCGGCTATTTTTCCCTTTTTCTTTTCAATTTTTCATAATCTCGCTTATGCATATTTTTCTGTAATAATTTCATTTATTTGATCAACATTTCGCCAAAAAAATGAGAGAATATCTACGTAAAATTATGAAATTGCAAAGAATAGCCTAGTTTCCTAAAATGTCAACTCGTGCCTGAGCAGGAGTCGCTCTGATTATATATCTATATAGATATATATATTATATAATATATATATATATATTATATATATATATATATATATATATATAATATATATTATATATATATATATATATATTATCTATATATATATATTGATAATCTATATTATATATATTATATATATATATATATATATATATATATATAGTATATCTATCTAATATATATATATATATATATAATTAATATATTTATATATATATATATATAATATATAATTATTCTCTCAAGTGACCGTCCAACAACGAAAAAAAACGGAGAAATAAAATTTCGGAATTTCGTAATTTTTTTAATAATTATAATTTCACCAGTTTTTTAGGAAATAATAATTAAATATATTTCTTGAAGATAAATAGTGGTTTAGAAAACTCTAAAAACATTAAAAAAAACATTTTTTTACGATTTCATGTGAGTCACAAACTCAAGATAAAAACTCAAGAACTTAAGAACGAAAAATAGAAACCTTGCGGATGAAAGAAAAATTCCCGATTTCGCTAGGAAATTTTCTTCCGTTTGAAAAATATTGACAAATCAAATGGGAAAGTGAAGAAACTTCTTCCGTTAGAAGATTCTTTTGCCAAATCACAAAACGCCTTAATATAAGAATATTATTAAAAAACTTTTAAGATAAACGGTTTTTCAATGAACAATTTACTTATAGCCTCTTTTATTTTATTTAGTAGTTTTTATGATATTTTTAAAATATCAATAATAGTAAGTGAATCTCTTGACAGTTCTTTGGATATTGTACGTTGTAAAATGAAATGTTTTATAGATTAATTATTATCCCTCTTTACTACATCACAGGAATTTGAGAAGAGACAAATTCATAAGTAAGAGTTTCAGATTATATCCCCGGGTATTATCGTAGAATGTAGATAGAATATCATAAATTCTTCTGGTTTATGTTTCTGGTTACGTGCGTGGATCTGAGTCTACTTGACCGCATATTAAACGTTATTACCAAATTATTTAACTTTCTATATCAAATATCTATTGAGGTTTATTTATGTATGTAATGAACTCAAATTGCTTACATAACAGGCTTAGACATTCCTGTGTGAATGTGCGAATTATAGAGAAGCTTCTTTTACAATTTATTTGCTAATGCATTTTATATTTATATTAGACGGGGCTCAGTCATAACGGAATTCTTTTATGTAAATTCAAAATTTTCAAAATCTCTTGACTATGATAATAAATCATCAAATAATCATTATGTCTATGAGGAGAAAGATTTATGATAAAATTAATGTTTGATAAATTACTATCAGTATTTCTATTATTCCTCGGGTATCAAAATTACTATTTCCAATAATCTTTCAGAATTGACGGTTTCTTTGATCGCAAAATACCATTAAAATCTTAAGGAAAGCAAAACTGAGTAGCTTTAAAATATAATACTAATAATATTAGATTTGTCTAGGATTCAATACCATACCTTGTCATTAAGCTAGCCCAAAACAAGAAGAATTTACGTATTTGATAAATTCGAATGTATCTGACATAGAATAAAAGGATCTAAGATAATACCTAAGAATTTTGAAAGATTGTAGATAAGAGAGTCAATATAGCAGAGAGGATATTTCTTAGTAGATATTTAAGTCTATGAATTTTTTTGAAGACATCATAGGATACCTGGTAAAGATCCAGAAGCACGTAAAAATCATATTTTAATGCATAGTTATTCTATGCACAACACCTACGTACTGCACGTTTTCAAAGATTTTTAAATGTATAGTTATACCTATACACAAACGTGTGTATATGTTTAAAAATGTTAGTTACTCTAAGCCTATGTTTTAAATGTAAATATAATGATATGTTTTTAATGTATAGATAGTATAATAAACGCGATATTATATATTTTCAAATTTGTTAAATATTAAATAAATATTTATGATTCGTGCTTAAATGTAGTTATATAATACACAAATGTACTTACGTGTAGCTGCGTTATACACACACAGGTAGATACAATCACAAATACACTCCGCTTTGAGCAACGGTAACACGAGTCCAAAGAAAATTAAAATTCTAAAAATGAAATGAGATTTTTCGGAAATATTAATTTACCGTAATACAAAATTTTATTTATATATTTCATTATATAATTGCCAATAAATCGAATCATCAGATAATTACTTCATACGACCTCAACGTGGTTTCCAAAAAATTAATTACAAATAACAAATAACTAATAACTAACAACATAAGAAAATAATTATAATAATATAATAAAAATATAAATAATAATAATTATCATAATAATGCAAATAATTAATAAAAGATAATAATCATAATCAGAAATAAAATAATAAAACATCAAAATATACATAATAAACAGTTAATTGATACAGTTTCTTCGTGCATGAGCATTTAGAAGTTTAACTATTAACTTACTATTATACTAAATAATAAAAAATTAATAATATCAATAATAATTGAATAATATATAATAAAATCCTGAATGCAGGATTGTTATAGTATAAATTGGCAATTGTTAAAAATTGCAAAACCACTTTGTACACAACTACTAACTACATAATTATAATAAGCCCAAATGTACTTACTTATATATTATTAATATTTATTATCTATTATTTTATATTACTTATTATTATTATTATTAATTAGTAATCTATTATTTTATTATCTATTATACATTACTTTATATTATATTTATATATATCTATTTTGTGTTTCCACTGCCTAAATATATATAAAACGATGCTATAATAGCCAAAAAAAATCTAAAATTTTAACATATAAAAGTACTAAATTCACAAACGTGATTAAGAAAACGTGCTAAAATCCTTCACTTTATAATAAACTCAAATGCCTTTCTCCAGAAGAAAATCATCATCTTAAAAAAAGGGGAGGATTAATCTCCTAAGACTCCCACATTGAAAGTCCAAAATGCAGTACAGCCCCCTCTTTAGAAGTTATCTTCGGACTTATGGACACCTTTCTGAGAAATGGACATGATCTTTTCTTCTTTAAATTTTAAAATTTATTAATATTATTAAGGAAGTTAAATCAACAATGATTCTAACATCTAAGTATAAACTTTAGATGTTAATTTTATTCAGATAACATATATACGTCTTATTGAGTTGTAGAAAGAGTTTTTGCGAGCATTATTCCCAAGTATAGTCCTTGCCCACAAACATATGGGCCACGCCATCCTGGCACACGAAGCCTCGAATTCATGTGCAAAATATTGAACAATACAAAGTCTTCAACAAACCTCTTAAGTCCTGAGAAGAAATGATCTCAGCAGAATTAATTTCCTTCTTAGCTTTCAAGGAAAAAGAATTCCGGCGAAGCGACTCTGAGAGGAACGTCCGACGCCCTTACCTTTGAACCCCAGGATGGCTGTAAGCCCCCTAATTTCAAGATGTTCTTTTCGGGAACTTATGGCACATCCCTTTTCTTGAGAAGGGACCATGACTTTTTCTTCTGGAGAAGAATTTAGGATAAGTATGTTCTGTTGTGTCTTTTTTTAGAAACTTCTCTTGACACATTTGTGAAGTTACTTTTATATGTTAAATGATTTACATTTTCTGCGTATCTAATACATCTCCTGTTCTTTTTCTCTCGGACTAGAATATTGCTTCTAATGATGATATTATTATATTATTCATTATTATTATTATTCATTTTATTCATATAATTATTACTTATATTATCTATTATCTATTATCTATTTATATTATTATTATTATTGTATTATATTAGTATTTTTTATTATATTATTATTATATTATTATTGATATATTCATTATATTATTATATTATTATTATTATTATTCATTAAATTATTATTATGTTTATATAATTATCATTATTACGTTATTATTATTATTACTATCATACATTATATATATTATTATTAATTATATCTATTACTTAATATTATTATTATTATATTATTCTAATTATTAGGTAGTATAGTAGTATAGTAGTATAGTAAAGATTCTTGTAGTAGTTAGTAGTAGCAGCTCAGTCAGCAGAACACGAACATAGCAAAGATTTTGCGCAGTCCTCAAGGAGTACCTGTTAAATAATTTTTTGATTATATTTAATGTGTTGGACTATATCCACTTATTTAAAACAAATCTCAGGAACTGTTATTTATGTCGAAATACAGTATGATTAGTCGACACTTTACAATTAACATATGAGTTGCTCACTTACGAAGATCGTGTCCTGCTAAGATGTTTTCTTATTTTGTGCAATCTTCAAGCTATTTTTGTTTATTTATTAGTCTGTAGGATTCTTCTTCTCATTGTGACATTACACACAACAACAAAGCTATTTATTAGCTATTTATAACAGTGTTCATTCTTAAACAGCTCCTTCTAATAAGAAACACCCAAACTATTTGTTACAGTTATTACTTCAGTTATTTTGGTTAACATAATGTTGCTAATGGGGGGGGCGCACCATCAAGCTATTTATATACATTAATTTGTAGCAAATAGTTTTTATGCGGGGAACATCAAAGTTATTACAGTATTTATCAATAATTATTAATGAAGTTACAGTATTTTGTAACAATACGAATTTTTCATTATATCTCTTTCAATCTCATTTTAGTATAAGTTATAAACGATAATGACGATCTATGAGATCACTTAAAACGAGCATACTCTTGCAAAGCCATCGAAATCTAAGGCGATTACCAAAGCGAGAAGCCTAGAATACATTTTTACGTTTACTTTTAACATGCTTACTAAATATTTACAATTGTCAAGTATTGAAATTTTACCTATTTTTCCCCCCCCCCCCCCCCCCCCCCCCCCGGATTACTTCTTATATTTAATCTACAAGTAAAGTCTAGATCAAGCTTGCAAAACCTTCCTAAATTGTATTTAACTTTTTTTTTTTAATGAACTCCGATATTGCAGCTGATCTTATTTCTATTCTCAGTTCTACAACGTACAGTGAAGGGATTCTAGCGTAAATTAACGTTCTGAATTGTTTATCGCAGAGATAAGTTATCCATTATACTCGTGTTGCTCATTAAAATCGATAATACTAAAGACTTGCCTAGCAAATCGGATATTATCCAACTTATTTGGCTATTTTGAACTTAATTTGCCTCTCAATCTTTTGTCGTCTAAAAGGATGATAGTTTAATCGCTAGTCGTTGCTTTCGTATTGACTTACCTCTTCAGCAATTTGGTATTACTTTGGTTGCCCTTCTTTGAATCTTTCAATTTTTAATGTCCTTTTTGAGGTATAGAAGGAAATGGATCCAAAAAACTTGTACTCGCGTATTCCAGAGAGGTTTATTAATGTTTTTATGGAGAGGAAGTATCTATATTTTTAGCATATTAATGTCTCGATTTTTGGCAATACAGGACCAAGTAACTTATTTGGTTTCTTAACCAGATTCACACATGTGTTTCGCCAACTTTAAATCCTTATTATTTAATACTCTTAGATCCTTTTTCTAGTAGTAGGTAGTAGTAGCAGTAGTAGTAGTAGTATAGTAGTGAGTAGTAGTATAGTATAGTAGTAGTAGTAGTCAAAGTTACCTATTTTATAAAAACATGAACATACGTATCAGCATAAGAGTAGTTTAAAGTTTATATTATCCATTGTATGTAATATTTTATCAGTGTTATCCCCGTGGTTTGAAAAACTAAAAATATTTAAGTTAATATTGTTTAATTTTCGTTGGTAAAGTCACCCCAAGGGTCACCAGCAGAATAATTTATCATGCAACGGTGATAATTAGGTTGAAATCTTAGAACTTAATTTGAGGACCACGAGTTAAAAAGTGAATCTCTACCATATTTTAGGTTGAAGTTGTATTTGTAGTTCTGTAGCTGCGACTCAAATAGTAGAGTGGTCAACTCGAGTGGTAAAAGACTAGGGTTTGATGGTCCATGAGGATCGTAGGAAGTAGGGTTGGAAGATAAATTATGTACGATGTGGTGCCTGGTGAGCTGATTTTGGTGCGTGTGGTTCGGTGAGGAAATCAATTTCAGTGCTCCGATGCGGTACGAGTTGCAATATAGAGGTGAAATGCTGGTGCACCGCCTCTTGGTGCGGTGCGGTGCGGTGCGGTCCGATGTGATCCGGTGCGGATAATTCCAATTCTCGGCCAACTCCACTAGGGAATAACATAAAATAATGTTACTTTTCCTTTTTCTTTTTTTTTTTAAATAATAAAAAGAAACTGAATAGCTTGAAAATAAAGAGTAAATGACAACTTTAATATTTCACTTGAAATGCCAAAATGAATAACCAAAACAAGATTGATTAACTAAAATAAAATAAATACCTCAGTTGGAATTTTATAGTTTTTTTATATCTTCAAATTAATGTCAAATTGACAACTTTAATATTATATATCTGAAGCATAAAATTTAATAGTCAAAATGATAAAATGATTAATTAAAAAACAAAAGAAATA
>JABUQX010024560.1:0-17500 GCA_015478945.1 Trachelipus rathkii | reverse complement strand
AGAATTCATAATGTCCGCTTTGAATCACAAACGCCGTCTTAAAAACATCCTTTTCACGAACTGGGATCTGCCAGTATCCCTTCGATAAATCCAGCTTCGAAAAATAAAGGTCACCGGCAAATCGTGAAAAAATATCTTCAATGTTTGTCATGGGCTCTGGGTCAAACACGGTTATGGCATTTAATTTCCGGAAATCTGCACATATGCGATTTGACCCATCTTTTTTCTTTACGACGACGATCGGCGATGCATAGGGCGAATCCGACTCTTGAATTATCCCCATTTTTAGCATATCGTGAATCTCTTCTTCTACCTGAGACCTGATGGCGTGAGGGATTGAATAGGGCTTTGACCGGATTGGGTCTTCACATGTAAGGTTTATTTCGTGATAATGATGATTACATCGTCCCGGCGCATTTGTGAAAAGCGATCCGAAATTTTCGATTACAGCTTTCAACTCTTCTTTTTGATGAACATTTAAATCAATGCCAATAGGAATGTCGTCAACGCCCTCTTCTTTTGAAGACTGTACTTTACCGCCAGGAACATCGAGTGGTATCTCGTTTTCATCTTCTTCCTCGAGAATAGCGAGGGCTGTTGTGGTGTTGTCTTCTAGATTTCCCTCGGTCTCCGCGTCCCGTCTATGATAACGTTTAAGCAAGTTGACATGATAAATCTTAACTTTATCCCCGTACTTGATCTTATAACAACAACCGCCCAGAGCCTCGATGATCTTATAAGGTCCTTTCCACGTCATCAATAATTTATTATGACTCGTAGGAAGGAGGATCAACACTTCGTCATTAGTCTCGAAACTTCTTGGACGAACCTTTTTGTCATAAAAATGCTTGTACTTTATCTGGGCCTTTTCTAAGTTATTTTTGGCCATCCTAAGGGTTTCCTCTAGCTTCTCGCGAAGTCTGAATATATAGTGGTAGGTATTCTCTACCTCATTGGTCTCACCCTTGGTCCAAAGATCTCTTAAAATCTGCATTGGTCCACGCACGGTTCGACCGTATAACAACTCGAATGGCGCAAAACCGGTGCTAGCCTGGGGAACTTCCCTATAAGCAAAAAGTAAGGGGTTGATGAAACTCGCCCATTTTTTTGGTTGCTCCTGACACAGTTTCTTAAGCATGGATTTTAATGCGCCGTTGAATTTTTCCACAAGGCCGTTTGCCATAGGGTGGTAGGGCGACGTGAAAATTTGTCTGATCTTAAGTAATTTCGATACCTCTTTCATCAGTTGAGACACGAACTGAGTTCCAAGGTCCGACAACATCTCCTGAGGTATACCTAGGCGACTATAGATGTCAACCAGAGCATTTGCCACCGTTTGGGTTGTAATATTCTTCATAGGCACAGCTTCGGGGTAGCGTGTGCTATAATCTACCAGTGTCAGAATATATCTAAATCCTTCCTGCGATGGTGGATTAATGGGACCTACAATATCCACCGCGACTCTTTTGAAAGGTTCGTCGATGATGGGTACCTGTGTGAGAGGAGCCCCAGCCTTCCGACATCTCGGGGAAGTCTTCTGACACGGATCACATGACCTACAAAGACGGCACACGTCCTCATGTAACCTTGGCCAGTAAAAGCACATTTGAAGCCTGTCGGATGTTTTCTTTATGCCTAAGTGTCCTGCTAACGGAGATTCGTGGGCCAGTTCCAAAAGAGTTGCCCTTAGTCCGTGTGGTACTATCAACTTTTTATCAACCACACCATTCCTTTTTACTATCTTGTATAGTATCCCATTTTTCTTTTCGAATCTCTCGTCGCCTGATCCGAACATACCGCGGATTTTTCCCAGAGTGGGATCAGTTTCTTGGAGTTCGATCAACTTATCCTTCCTGACATCTAAGCTCTGGTCTTTGTCTAACCTTATTCTAAATGGATGATATGCCGCATCAACTCTTCTATTGACACTTTCAGGCGTCTCTGCCGCCACCTCAGGCTGTATAGCTTCTCCGACACTTGCTTCAAGGCTATCTGAGTTTGAGAAATTCTCTTGATTGTGGAATGGGAGATTTCCATTCAAATTTTTCTACTGACTTACTGTCTTTTGTAGCAGTTTCAGTTTCATAAACAACTTCGACAATGGATGTGTCCACGTCGGTATCAATTTTATCCTTTTTATTCTCAGTAGCATTTTCTGCCTCACAAGTAACTTCGACAATGGATGTTCCCTTGTCGGTATTAATTTTATCATCGTTTCCAAACCCTATTGTCTCCGGACCTAGCGCGCCTGGGATATTTCCCAATGTCAAATCATACAGCGCATCGTTCAGACATAGAGCTTCAACGTACCCCGTATAGAACGGAGTGCGAATCCAGATTCTTGCTTCAGGGGCTGTCCTAAGGGTATTATCAATTAGAAGCATCTTTCTGATCTTGCCTGTGAATTGATGGTTCTTCACAAACTTCTTTTTCGCAATTACGCCACTACACCCTGTATCGCGAAGTACTGATGCGTCAATGCCATTTATGGATCCATTCGTCACGGGCATGAGGGGATGTCTGGCGTTTGAATTATCCTGACATGACATGGTTATAACGGGAATAGATTTACCGTCGACATGCAACATGCCGTCCTTTAACATTTCACTCACGTTAACACACCCATTATCTTCCACAATTTGACATGCCGCCGCACAATCCCCTTCGTTAATAGAATTATCAATTATAACGGCAGCATTGTGTATTTCTTTCCTTGGGGCGTGCCATCTTTTCTCCGCTGTCTTGTTATCGCGGTTATACTTATTATCATAATGGTGCCGATTACGTGGAAATCTGTTGTTTCCGTTTTGGGCAGAATAACAAGCGCTGGAATCGTGGCCGCCTTTGTGGCATATTCCACAAACTTTGGTGTGTTGGCGTTGAGTATTATGGCACACTTTATCCTCGTTATTACCAGATGCCATAGAAAGGTTAAAGTCTTGCCTTTTGGAACAAAGGTTCTTACCCCTTGCTTGTAGAAATCTATCAGCGCGAGAAGCGATGTCGTTTAAACTAGAGAGTCCTACCTCTCTAAGATGAACAGCTAAGTCTTTTGGGCAACAGGTGAGAAATTGATCAACTACTATAAGATCGGTTAAACCTTGGAAGTCTTGGTTGAAACTTGAGAGTTCACACCACCTTGACAGATACGATTTAATTCGATTCAGTAATTGTAATGGACCCTCATCTGCTTTGGGCTTGACTTCCTTGAACTTAGCCCTATAACCATCTTCGGTCATGTTAAATTGAATAAGGAGGGCTTCCTTTAAACTGGAAAAATCATTAGCTAAGTTGGGAGGCAACTTGCTATAAACCGACAAAGCACGTCCAGTTAAACACGCACTTAAATAAAGAGGCCATAAACTGCGATCCCAATTTGAAGATGTCGCATAGCTCTCAAAACGTTGGATGTATGCGTCCATTTCGTCCCTTGATTCGACGAACGGGGCCATATTCGGTACCTTAACATTGGTCGAAGGGGATACATTGTTTAAATGGACGGACGATTGAGACTGATTGGACAGTCGTATTTTTTCCAATTCAAAGTTCCGTGTGCGTTCGGCTTCTGCAGCTTTCCTATCGTCTTCATCTTTCTTGAGTTGAGCTTCCTCTCTCTTAAGTTGAGCATTCCTTTCAGCTTCCTCTTTCTTGAGTTGAGCATTCCTTTCAGCTCTTTCTGCTTCCTCTTTCCTGAGTTGAGCATTCCTTTCAGCTTCCTCTTTCTTAAGTTGAGCATTTCTTTCAGCTTCTTCTCTCTTGAGTTGAGCTTCCTCTTTCTTGAGTTGAGCATTCCTTTCAGCTCTTTCCAATTCAGCAGTCCTCTCTTCTTTGTAGGCCTTCTCTCTTTCTTTAATGAACTCGAGAGACTCTTTGCCTTTTAGGCCTAATTCTTTAGCCATCTGGCACCAGGATTGGTAGTCCATTGTTAATGTTGACAAAGTGGAGAAACCGTGAAGAATAAAAGAGATGTGAGTATCTGAATCCAGCAAGTATGATGAAGAAATAATGTTGTTATATTCCTTCTCGGACAAGGCCACCCAACGGTGTCGATTATATTTTAAGTAGTGGTGAACGGACACGCGGGGATTCAGTATCAATAAATAATGTTGTCAGGTGTTTGAACAATAAAAAAATTCCTTTTAAAACTTTGCTGAATATCAGGTTCAAACTTCAATAAGAATAATCAAAAGGTTCTGGAAGCTGTGTAGGTTTACAAAACAGTCAAGATAAAAGTAGGAGTTTTACTCATAAATCATATTAAAAGAAAATCCCAAACACAAGTTTCAAGAACGATAGTACGAAACGCAAAAAGCCCTTATCATACAATCTCTGCCTTTTTATAGTCTTTGGCAGTATCTTAAATATAGCAATTAACTAAAAAATAATAATTATCATTTCGTTAAATTGATAAGTCTAAAATTGATTATATTCCTATCGTATTACAAGCTAATATTTTTATACAATTCAATTTGCCAAAATAAATGTTTCTTTTATAAAATAATAAAATTGAGTGAATTATGAAATATTATAACCTAAATAATAATAGCGAAATCAATAATATAGTCCTTATCCAAAATTAAATAATAAACTAGTGGATATTCTTCATTATTTTTGAGAAAATTATGGCCCTCCAGGCAAAGATACTTGACATATATAGTATATATATATATATATATATATATTATATATACTATATATATATATAATATATATATATATATTATATAATATATATTTATATAAATTATATATATATATAATATATTATATATATTATATATTATTAGTATATATTATATATATATATATATATATATATTTGCTTTCCATGTAAATCTGGTTTTTATAATAAATAACAGAACCAATGCTCTGAACATTTTTGGTGGAAAATAATAAAAATCTTGATGAGTTTTGTTTTATTTAATGCAAACTATTTATTTATAGGAAGGGATCTTGCCGACGTTTTGGAAAATCAGTAATCCCATTCTTTCAGGACAAAACATTAGGTAATATAATGGAGTAAAAGCTTGTAAGGTAAAGGACTGTTGAAGTCTTATATAAATAAAAGCTATATATAGTCATTAAACACAAGCTTGATAACTAGAATAGTTGAAGGTGATATGGACCACTATCATTATTAAATGATGGATTTAGACTTGCAATGTGAATTGAATCTAAAACTTTCAGATCAAGTTATTGGGTGGTTGGTTTGTGAAAGAATTGTGAAGTGAGATAGACTTATTGAATGATTTTTAGTAAAACTATGGTTTCAAATGCTAGAGGGTTGTGAGGATTTAAATATGTACCGATTCTAGCCGAGCAGCCTCTATGTTCATCAGCCCTGATAGAAAGTTGGAGGTGAGTGCTGCCAACATAAGTGCTCGTGCAAGCAGCACAGGAATATTTATTTATATATGACTGAAAAACGCAAAAGAGCAGGTAGAGGGTCTTTATGAGATAAGTAGGTGCGGTGCCTATAGAAGAGTTGGGGATGAAAACAAAAATAAATTTCAAATGGGGATAGAAGTTTTGTAGAATTTTGAGTACTTCATTTTTAATTTTAATATAGTGGTGGTCGTTGTGAAAAAGTGTTTTCATTTTTAATCTCCAAATCCGATGTTTTAATTCTCAAATCACTTTTTAAATATGACAAATCAATTTCCAATTTTAAACATGACAAGGGCAAAGGTGTTGTCATTCTAAATGTCCGATTACATTAATAAAATAAAAAATAATTTTTCTGGCAATACTAAATTTAGCAAAAGACCCACTCAAATTGTCACTTAACTTAGAAGACAAAATCAATCCCTCTCTCGACAAATTTTTTAAAAACAGTAAATTAAATAAATCCCAATATGACTGCTGCTATTCCAGAAGTTCCGTCCCTGGTACTCTCTATTAACTCCCCAAAGTACATAAACCAAATATTTCTATGTGATACCCCTTCAGCATCAGAAACCATAGTTTACTAAAATTTATCCCATAGGTCTTTCTCTCACTTCGCAATTCTTTCACAAACCAACTAAGAACTTGATCTCAAAATTTTAAAATCAATTCACATAGCAGTCCAAACCCATCACTTACTAATGATAGTGGTCTAAAACACTCTTATTATTGTATATATGGTTTATATAATGTTCATATCATGTTCATATGTGTTCAAAAAAAGTAAATGTTTAAAAAAGTAACCAATAAAAATATATTTTTTAAAAAAAATAAGGGAATCAAAGAAAACTTATTGTAAGAATGTCATTTTTTTTTTAGCAATTTTTTTCGGAGCAAAATGCAGTTTTGTTTTAAAGTTCTTTATATGTCTTTCCCGTTGTAATATTGTACAAATAATGTAAAATCTGTGCATATATATTTTACAGTTTTTTTACTATACTCATTTTGTATCTATGCTTATGTGAAAACTTTGTATTTGATGAAAACATCATTCATTGTTTTTGGCGCAATTCTTTGTTTTACCGGATTTTTCAAAATAAATATTAATATTTCAAGTGTGAAAGAAACTGAATTTGGCTGCAGGTCAGAGAGACGTTAATAAATAATAAAAATTATTAAAATTTTATTGCGCATAACTCTAGGTCAGCGAATGGTTTGAATATAGTAAAACATAATTTTAATAAAACAGTTTATCAATAAAAGGGGTTAACGACTTATGTTGATGGTTGACAAGCCGCGAGTAGCCCAGCTTAGGCTGCAAGAAGGTGGCCCACCAGGAAGCTGCAGAAGTAGTAACACTGATCTACTTAGGATCTGCAAGATAAACAGGGGTTATTACGTGGAATATGAAAAGAACTTCAACTACAATTCGTGAAGTGGAGGAAGAATAAAAAGAGATAACTCCCAGCATTCTTGGCACTTCATATTGGTGACCCAGAAGTTGACACCTCTCAGCGTAGTTTCTCTTCAAGCAGCGATTCCACTTCAAGCAGACCTTCCCCTTCAGGCAGAAGTTCCTTGAAAACGGACGTTCCTCGCAAGCAGACGTTCCCTCGCAAGCAGAAGTTCCGCTCCTAAGACGATGCAAGCAGACCCAGCTCCCGCAGTCACGCAAACAAAAGGCCACCCGCTCCTACGGTGATACAGTGACGCAAACAGAAGACCTCCTGCTCAAGATTTCAAGAGGAAGAAACTCTCTCTCTCTCTCTGAAGAAGATGCCTTCTGACGACGAAACAACCGGCAGATACCCTTAGCAGAAGCACATGACATTCCCTTCGAGACCAGCTTTTTAAAAATACCTACGCGATCTAACCAATCAACAATATCTGCAAGAAGTTTGTCTGAAGAAGAGGCATCCAGCACCATGTAGACCAGTGCAGACATGAACATCAGTCTCACCGTTAATGCTCAGGTCTACAGGCCTCAGTTTAACCTGGCTGATTCAGTCATCATTGATATCAAGATATAACAGTAACGAAATTCTTCAAGTAACACCAGACTGTAGAAGACAAGAAAAAAGTCACACCGTTAATCAGGCATATTAGCCTCGTTTGATGTGCTATTTTCGTACAGTCTTATATCAATTCTTAAGATAAGCGATTTCCTTCAACGCAACAACAATCTGTGGAGACAGGACATTAGTCGCTCAGTTATTCCCAGGTCTTCCAGCCTCAATTTAACGTGCCAATTTTCGTCGACACTATGGCTACTAACTAATCTCTATACGGAAGGAATCACAGATTACTTCAGATGAACTCCATTTTTGTCTTTTCAACCCTCTGGTTACATCAGAAGAAAGATTCATTCATGTATGATATTATGGCCAAATCAGTTGCACCTCATACCTGCCTCACTTTATGCGAATGGATAACCTGAGAAGTGAATCACCAATCAGAATATATTTGGATAGTACGTCATACATGAGGCTAACCAAGCATTAACACTGCTACGGAATGTATTTGTTTATTTGCGTACAGAATTGGAGAAGAATCATCACACGTTAGTATATGTCTATACAATGGAGGACTTCGCACACTGTCACTGTATTATCTTCATTCAGCTGTATTCTTCTTGGTGATTCACATTTCCTTCAAAATACAACAGATCGATGAAGTAGGAGACAAGAAGTAAATTCAAAACTTTCGATCTTAAGACGTTCACCTACTATATATGTTGTACTTACATATTATATATCTTAAATATATCATATAATACTCCTATACATCATTCTAAATTATATATATATATACATATAGATAATAACTATATATATTATACGGTATAATAACATTAAATTTATACTGAGTATATACACTATAATATAATTACTATAATATATATATCCCATTTCATGCATGCACTGCAAAAGTTGTTAGTTGGTGGGAGATGCAATACTAAATAAATCATCACACAATTGGAAAAAGACAACAATATAGGTAGAGGTGGGTTTTCACAGCCCCTTGCTACCGAGGAAGATCTTGAAGAAAATGTAAGCACAAAACAGAGCTGATTGAAATGTTGCGGTTTGGTATCTTTCACTCCTAACAATTTAATAATAGAATTCCTTCTTTATTATTTTATTTTGTATATTCATTAGAGGGCAACATAACCAAACAATATGATCTGATAAATTTGGTAAACTCCTCAAATCCCGAAAATCAATGAAACTTACTTTAATGATTATAAACTTTTTATTTTTAAAAATCCCGAATCGTTAAACTAAATATTTTCTTTAGGTTGTTATTAGTTACTTGTATCAAGAAACATATCCTTTTTGAATACTGATGGTCAGACACTCTATAGTAGACTTTCGTTCTTCACTATAATTTACGGGCTTTCCTATTCTATCTTACATCTCTCATTTCTTTGGTTGTTCCTGTTTGTACGCTATTCCTTCTGTTTCAACTGCCGAATCGCATTTCGACAAAGGCTCGAATCCTAATATCTATATATTAACAAATCTTAATAATAATATATCCTAAATCTATATACATATATTATATAATAAATAACCTGAAATTATATATATAATATATATACTAATAATATACTAATACTATATATTATACTTATATATATCTAAACAAACATATATGCGAGTGTGATGTGATGTGTGGTGTATACAGTTCAATGTATTGTGTTTTTTTTTTACAGTTAATTCATTTAACACATTTGTGACACATATCGATATTTTCACCACGGTTAGCAAGCAAAATCTTTTTAGCCAAAGTTGGACTTCTTGAAGATTTTCAAAACTCGCTCTATTAAGACACAGACAGTTTAACAGTGTTTTTCGAAATAAATTTAAATCTTTTCGATAGATTAAGCGAAGACAGAAGAGGAAGAGAGATGAGAGAGAGAGAGAGCTGACGAGAGAGAGCAGAGAGGTTACTTGATCGCATTAGACGGATTTAGAATGACTTAAGTAAAGGGTTCACGTCATTTTGGGTTTGGGATAATTGCATGGAAGTAATATTCTTTTTATGTTATATATTCTATATATAAACTTCATTATAATCCTACATATATATATATAAATATATATATTATATATATATATTATATAATTATATATATAATAATTAATATTATATATATATAGTATATATATATTCTATATATATATATTTATACATATAGTATATATATATATATATAATATATAATATATATACTATATATCATTATTATATATATTATATAGTATATATAAGCTATATATATAATATAATCTATATATCTATATATATATATACTATATAATATATATAATATGTTAATATATATATTCTATTATATATCTATATAATTATAATTACTATAATATAATATAGATATATCTATTATTTATCTATATATATATATATATATATACTCTAATATATTAGTTCCATATTAAACTATATCTAGCCTTTAGCGGCAATATGAACTATAATATCGTAAATTATATATAGTATTGTATATAATACTATATATATATCATATATATAATATATACTAATATACTATATATATATACTATAATATATATAACATTTACATATATATACTATAGAGGGTTGTAGTTATCTCTTCATTCTACATGTTCCTCATTGATAGGTGAAAGATTGATGTTTGATTTTTAGATAGCTCTTACGTTAATGAGCTCTCTCATTTACGGAGAAAACCTAAACGAACAGCGTATTGCGCCGGTAGCCGTTCTTCGCAGTCTTAGGAACTTATATGTATATTGCACTGTCACTGAGACTAAGACCCAATACTTTAAAATACTTAAATAATAGCTTAAATATAATAACGATTATAATTCTTGGATTTTTTAATTGATTTATTAATTTTACATTTTCGGTATTACGAAATGTTTTTTTTTAAAAGGATATAGATTATTATTTTAGAAATAAAACTGACTATCATTTAAGTCTTGTTGCAATATAGCATCTGCGGACAAATGCCACGCATCAAAAACATTACTGTATTTTACTAACTTTGACAATTTTATCCCTCGACAGAGTGATAAGAAGGCCGGTAACATTGTTTAGATACCATCAACATTGAAACAAAAAGACCAAGTCTATGTAACAATAATAATCAATAACTTTATATAAGAAAACTATTTATTCACAAAAAAAAACTATTATTAATAAAACATTTATTCCCATATAAAAGTTCAGGATAATCTAATTTATGTTTGATAGTTATTGGCAAGAACTACTGTGTCGATAGAGATTTGGCCAACAAATCTAACTTTTCTATCGTTTTTCTTGTTTCTATATGTTTCACTTAAAGGTGTTTATGTAACTTGAACAAATATATATATATATATATATCATAAATATATATATAACTACCTTAATATAACTATAAATATATACTATAAAACTCAATTTCACTATATAACTATAATATATATATAACTATATAATATATACTATATATAATACTTATATAATATAGCGATATAAATTGGAGGGTGAGGCAAATATTACTTTCTATAATATACTACATATTATATATATAATTAATATAATCTTTTAAAATATATGCCCTTCATATTTATCTTGATAATAAATTTTACCTTACATAAATCTGTATTATATATATTATTATAATATCTTATAGATGATGATTTTTGCACACAAAATGTGGACTGCTTGAAATAGGAAGGTGTAAAAAATTATGAGTACTTTAGTCAGGAGATATGTCTAACATTCTTTTAGCGCAGCCCAACATCGACAAGACATCAACTTGCGAACCCCAAAAACCAAAAGACGTCAGCTTACGTAACCCAAATTCAGAAAGATGTCAAACTTACGCGCACCATAACAAGACGATAACTTTTTACCCTCAATCAACAAGACATCAGCTTCGCGACGCAAAATCAACAAAACGAACAACTTCGCGGTTAAAAATAACAGCGATCAACCTTCACAACAAAACTATAACTAGATGATCAACGTCGCAACACAAAATCAACACGATGATCAACTTCAAGACCGAGAATCAGCCAAACGATTAGCAAGACGATCTTCGCAACACAAGCATATCCAGCTTTCGCGACCCAGGATCACTTAACAATCAACTTCGCGGGACCCAAAATCAACAAGAGGTCACCTTTGTGACAAAAATCCAATAAGTTAGTTCACTTGGCAGCAAATTACCCATTCTTATCGATCACAAGACGATCACCTTTGCAAGCCCAATAATCAACAAGACGCTTATTTCGCTACCTATTTTTAGCCAAGCCCCAAAAATTAAACAAGACGATCAACTTCGCAACCCAAAATCAATAAGACGATCAACTTTGCATCCAAAATCAACAAAATGATCAAATTCACTGAACAAAATTAACAAGGCGATCAACTTTGCAACCCAAAATCAACAAGACGATCAACTTCGTGACCCAAAATCAACAAGACGATCAACTTCGTGACCCAAAATCAACAAGACGATAAACTTGTGTCCTAAATCAACATGACGATCAACTTCACGACCCAAAATCAAAAAGACGATCAAGTTTTCGATCCAAAATCAGCAAGACGGTAAACTTCGCGATCTAAAATAAACAAGATGATCAAATTCGCGACCCAAAATCAACAAGATTATCAACTTCGCGACCCAAAATCAACAAGACGATCAACTTCGCGTTCCAAAACCAATAAGACCACATCAACTTCATGACCCAAAATCAACAAACAAGACGATCAACTTTGCGACCGAAAATTTGCAGAACTATCAGCTTCGTGATTCAGAATCAACAAGACGATCAACTTCGCGACCCAAAATCAGCAAGACGATCAACTTCATGACCCAAAATCACACTAGCGATCAAACTTCCGCGACCCAAAATCAACAAGACGATCAAATTCGCAACTTAAAATCAACAAGACGATCAACTTCGTGACCCGAAATCGGCAAGGCAATCAACATAGCAACCGATGAGTCTATATTGAAATTTAAAAAATGTAATTTTAAAATACATGTACTTGCTTACGCGTTTTACACGTGTTAATTAAGCACGAAAAAGGTTTAAAATAAAAAATGTAAAAGTGAATAATTTTTCCTGAGAAACTACGACGACAAATCTTGGAAACCTCGGTGACTCAAGGCTGGATGGTTTCCCATTGATTAAGACCCAGCTCTAACCATTTACTTGGCTGCCCATCGTTGAGCGTGGTAATAAATTTACAACTTATTCTCAAGCAGGGTTGGGGATTTTTTGGATTTTTTGAGAAAACAATCAATTTTTGATTTTTTTGATTTTTTTTTTTTGATTTTTTGAATTTTTTGAGATTCGTGACGTCACGCGAAATATATTTGTAATCAACTTTTTTTTTTAAGTATTATTAGGATTATTTGTTACACCCTAAGGCCCTAGCTCTGAAGTTCATGTAAAGATAGGCCTATGACATGAACAAAATGAAGGACATTAAAGAGTGTTGATTTGGAAATATGTGATTTATTACACTCAGAAATATATAGACACAATCTTAATATTACTTTTTACCGCGTAGAAATTTCGTTTACAGAGTGCCTTTGCTATGATATTCTTATTATAATATTTTTAATTTCCTTTGAATTAATACTTAATTTACAAAAAAAAATTAAATAATATATATAAAATACGCAAAAATCAAAAAAGCAAAAAATCATCTTCTTTGGAAGCAAAATAAGTGAAAAATCAATTGAAAAAATCAATTGTTTTTCGCGTGCCTTCTCTTGTTCTCAAGTCATATTAATATATATGAGATTCTAATTATGAAGGTCTGACTATATTATAGTGTTATATTATATATATATATATATATATAATATATATATATATGATATAATATAATATTAGATATTATATCTATATATATATATATATATATATAGATATATAATAATTATATAATTAGTGAACTAATAAAGGTAGTATATATTGTTATAATATTTATATATATAATTTATATAGTATATTATTTTATATCATATATATAATATATTTATATATATATATATTATATATATTATTATATATATATATTATATTTTTCAAAATTTCATTTAGAATACTATTATGGTAAAGGTAATACTTCTATATTAGAATTTTACATATCCTCTTACTCATCTTATTGTTATCCCTATATAAGTAATAATATATGTATTAATATATCTACTATTTATATTCATCTCCTATATATGTAGTTCTCATAGTTCCCAACTCTTTTCAGTCTGGTATGACTCTATACTTCAAATTCTGGTCATTATTTTTTTGTATGTTGATTTATCAATTATTTTGGTACCGTACCTTCCATTTATATTTAAACCCAAATTTTTTCACTTTAGAGTCTTGATTATTTTAACCATATATATAGCGGGAAAATATATCTGCAATTAGGCACCATTGTTCAGTCTCTACCTAATATACAACACACGAAATATATTATATACTGAGCGTATATTCCTATAGTAATGAGTCCTAACTAATGTTTTTTAATCAATAAATATAAAGATAATTATTATATGTAATATATCTATATATTTAATTTATCTATATATATATATATATATATTTATATAGTGACTTTTCGCGGACTGAAAAATTAATATCAAATTGTGCGATTCTTTTGTTTGCTTTCTTATAAGAATGAGGCAAAGTTTTCTGAGGCATAAAAGTAGTTCTATCCTTTAAGTACATTTAAATTTCACTCCATGTAAGTGATCATCATTAGTTTTCTACTCTAATGATATATAAATTATATGTAACAATCTTTAATTAACTGTAAGTTCATTCTATAAATTTTTTGTATATATCCGATAATCTCATCCTCTGTTGATCCTTATACTTACTCCTACTAATATATATGTAATATACCTTATATACATAGTTTATCTAGGTTATTAAAATTATTCATTATTTGCCATGTTTTTCGTTTAGACCTCACAATTTTAATTCTATAATATTTTTCATAAATAAATCGCTTATTAAGTATTGTGATTCGTATGTTCAAACGTCCAAATTTAATATGCAATGCCTGCATTTTTCTAATAAGTTTTACGTAATCTATAATCTACGCAAAAAAAATAATTATACGAATATAATTGCCTAAAATTTATAATATAATCTCAAATAGTCATTCTTACATATTATATTATAATTGATACATAGTATATATTGGAACCAGGACAGTATACCCTATGGGGTACTGATATATATATATATTTATATATTATATTATACATCATTAAAGTTAACATTCGTGATTCTAATACTGTATATAGCATATTCATTCTTAATAAGATATAATTCCAGTATTATTTACATTGCTACTATACTACTTCTGTCTCTCAGTCTATGTTTATATTATATATATTCTCCTAATAAATTATAAAACAATATTATTTAGTAATAAACTTACTTATCTCTCCTACATTTTTGAAAACAAATCCATACATTTCAGATACATTTTGAAATTTGCTACATAACTATAACATGCACACTACACATATATATATGCACATGTAAGTCAGCTACAAACTGCCGAATACTTCTTATTTTGGATTTCAACAACTCCATGTGAGCACAGGCACGACAGAGGCGATAATGATTTTAGTGTATGGAATTCTCGCTGAAGAAGTGTGTACTGTTACAGATGGAATATAGAAGAGCCTGTCTCGCACTCCCTATTACCGATGTGAACAAAACCCTTCTAGGGAATTATTACAAATCAATGGAAAACATTTGAGTATTCTCAGGTCTCGACGTATATTATTCTTGATAAGAGCTTAGAACCGAAGCGATTGAAAATGATTAGTATATCGATACTTTTAATGATAAAAGATAACGAGACAACAAATTTTCAATGATGATATAGTATCATGACAACTATATTTCTCTTTTGATCTATTATTTCTATTTTAAAATAATTTCTCAGCTATTTAATAATGTCTTATAGACTATACTACAGGGAATTTAAATTATATATCTATATTTAGTATATATATATTAATAGTATACAGCAATGCTACTACATGTGATTCTTATACTCTCTCTATAATATATATATTAATAATATAATATGTAAATATATAGCTATATGCAAGATATACAAATACTATTACTATATAAATATAATATATTCTTATAAATTTAATACTATATATATATAATATAATAGTTAAGTGTTATTTGCTTTATCATAAAAAAATTTTTCTATATCATGTATATTTATGATCTTCAAGTAAATGGTTTAAGTATTGTCTATATATTATATTATATAATCTTGGTATCTTTTGTTTCATATATTGAGTGTATGAAGTATATATGTATAGTATGCGCTAATGCCAATAATTACTTCCTTTTTTTATTTTTGATGCTATGATAACAACTTTTTAATTATAATTGTAGAAATTTAAATGATAATTAATAATTATTTAATATAAATATTTTGTGTAATAGTGTTTGAAATTACTGTAAAGTAGTATACTTAACCTTTATCTTGTATATAAGGACTTTATTGTAAAGTTTAATCGTCAAGTAAAGAAGAAGTGAAGTTCAATTTATGAAGTATTTTGATATTGAAATAAGTAAGAAGAAGAAGAATGTAAGAATGAGACCGAGGAATAGAACAATAAGTTCTGATATGTGATATACGCATTTGGACTGCACTGAAAAGATCTGCATCCTTTCTAAATAAGTATGAATCTCTATGTCCTTACCTTATGATCATAGACTAATCTTCCAACGTATATAATATTTATGAGATATATTATATAAATATAGAGAAGTATACGTAATTGAAGTATAGTAATAAGATATAGTAAATGTATAAGTTACAGTTGAGAAATAGAAGCTGTGAAGGAGAATAATGATAATGGAAAGTATAAAACCGTTCGCTTAATTACGATCCCTTATATAGATAGAATAAGTAATAAGTAAGAGAAAGCAGAAGCATTGAAAGAAGAAGAAGTAATATGAAGAGAATGTAAAAGATAGAAGAAGAAGAAGATAATAAATAAGTATCATAATAGTACTTTAATAGTCACCAATCAGTGATCTATATTATTATAAAACAATAATACATCTTATACATCACCCCCCCCCTACATAAATCACTACACACCACATATATATATTATATCATATATATATTATAATACTATTATTATATATATATATAATAATATATTAATAATACTATTAATATAATATATTATATTATCATTTATAATTATACTTATATTATATATATTATATTATATATATTCTTAATATTATATATAATAATATTATATATTAATATTATACATATATATATATAATATATTATATATATATTATATAAATAATATTATTATATAATATTATTTTATATATATATAATAGTTTTATAGTGTAATACTAGTACTATATTTAGCTAAGTAGTGGATGCCGCATACATCCTGCGCAAATATCTTGGAATATTCCTAGGAGGTATTTCAGAACCTGGAACTGTGAAAATGGTAGAAATGGTATTCCTTGAGAAACTGTGATATTGGAAAAAAAATAAAATTAATAATTAATATAATTAAAGTAATATTAATAAGTAGCTCATACAATATAATGAAATTGTAAATTTTTCAAAAATTTAATACATATTTAATAGAGAAATGGTTAATTATATATAATATATATCTATATTATATATATAGATATAACTATATATATTATATCATATATTAATATTATAATATATAATATAATAATATATCAACATTTTATGTTATAGTATACTATAAGTATATAATTTATATAGTATATACTATATATTATATTATATATATATATAATTAATATAATATTACCAATACATATATATTAATATTATAAATATAGATTAATGACATAAATATACATTTATCATTTATACGTCTCTGTAGTATACGCTATCTCTATATATAAAAGAAGAGAATACCAATGTTTTAGGTAAAATAATCGGTTTCATGACAGTAAAAGATATCAGAACGCATTACAGCGCAACTCACGTCCTCTCGCGGAGCACACGCTTAGTATACACCGCCCTGTACTCCGCCGAC
>JABUQX010024559.1:15000-60199 GCA_015478945.1 Trachelipus rathkii | reverse complement strand
TTTCCTTGCGTTTTGACTGAGGTGATTCAAATATTTCATTGCTGATTTCTGTGCGAGATCTCGATGATTTGACAGTAAAGCAAGACCTGTAAATGCGATCCTCTCCAACACTATTCCGCAAATACGTTTTCAGACGGCCTTAATATCGAAAAGGTCTTTCTACTGTTGCGGTGGATAAAGGCAATACTGCTTAAGATATTCAGGAGTAGCAATGTTAGGAAACCTCCTCTGGTCACACTTAGCCAAAGCACCGATTGCAGTTTTTAGTTTTTCATTTTCTAGCAGCCATTTACGCTGCCAGAGACACCACTCTCCTTTTAGTGTATCCTCGTGCAGGGTCTGGAAGGTCGTCTTTATTAAAGAGGATGCTTTTTTCAATGGAGCTTATTAAGGTACATTGTACTTTCTGGTAAAATATACTGAAGTGAATGATAGTGTTTCATGCGAGAGAAATCGATCAGTCAACGAAAGAATCAGATCATCAATAAACGGTAAAAACTTAGATGCGGTAATATGATTCGGGATCTGATGTAGGCAAATTACACGATGTTTCTGAAACTTCGTAGTTCTTTTAATTGTTATTTCAATACCTTAGCTGTCGCATACATTTTTTAGCTTGTGTGAATATGTTTTAAACTCTGTCTGCATTTTGTTTATCTTTTTCGAGAAGTTGAATAATTGTCTTTCACTAAGTTTATTGCACTGACAATGTCCAAATGGACACTCTGTAAACTGTTTTGGACAAGGTGTAGGTTATTCCAAGAAATTTACTTAAAACGAATCAATATTATTATAAAATTCAAATTACTTATTGAATTTAACAACGAATTAGCTTTCTGTGATAATTCACCAGGCCATCTTTTATTCTTCCAATGACGCAAGTATTGCCTCAAGAGTCTTTTAAAAGGAAAACCGCTTCATTGCCGTTTCACACAGTCTCGCACATCTTTTTGGTCCTCTTGTTATTTTTGGTTACTAGAAAACTTTATTTTATCTTCAGAAGTTTTGGCGCTTGGGACTCGATCGAAAAAAAGTGCATATTTTAGAGATAATCCTAATACGTTTTGAATTGCCTGAATTTTAGAAGTGTCTGAGAGACGTAGATTTAAACAATGTGCTACACAATGTGTGTATAGAGCTTTAGGATACTCATTCCGAATAACAGATTCCACTCCTCGGAATTCGCCTCTCATGGAAGAGGCTCCATCATATCCTTGGCCTCTTAAATTTTCGAGTTTTAAACCAAGATAGCCGAGTCTCTCCAAAATATTACATTGGCCAATGCTTTCCCTGAGATATCATAAACCGGAACAAATGATAAAAAATCATCTCTTAAAGTAAAGGAGTATCACCTCCATCACCATCAATCGCGTACCTTACACAAATTGAAAACTGTTCTGTTTGGGAAATATTCGTTGTTTCATCACTAATGCTGAAAAAAATTGTTTTTATTAAACTTCTTCACTATTTTCCTTGTATAAGCTGACTAAATGACTGTATGATTCAATTCTGTACCATCGGACTCGTATACATTGAATTTTTTGGACGATAGAAGTAAGTGTTCTTTCAAACCTGGTCACCTCCATTGCTCGAAACCTAAGAAGGTTATAAATTTTCGTCATTTTCAGCTGGAGTTGATAATTCCATACGTCCAGAGTCACTTAAGCCCCTTAATGCAAGACCTTGCTGCCCACATAAACGTATAGTTTCAATTATTGGTACACGTTTTTCTCTTATTTTCACATTTTTCTTATTTTTGAGTGTCCAGTTGTTTGTCTATACTTTCGATTTTTTTCTGAATAAGAGCTTCAAAATTAATATTATATAATAAATACTATATAATATATATATATAATATATATATATATATAATATATAGATATATATATATATATATATATATATATATAGTATTATATATATATATATATATGATATATATATAGTATATATACCAGTGGCGTAACTAAGAGTCATAGGGCCCCCCGCCAAAGTGGAAATTGGGGCCCCCTTGGACCAATAGTATATATATATATATATATATATAATATATATATATATATATATTATATATATATATATATTTCTATATATATATATATTATATAATATATATATATATATATATATATAATATATTATATATATATATTATATATATATTAGTATATATGGCTTATATGCTATTATTTATCAGATTAGTACTCCTTTTTATTGGAGAAATTAAATATTTGCATAAAAAAGTAATGACATTTTTGGAAAGAGTGATATAAAAATGGGTATAAATGTTCTTTATAAAAAGGGTAAAAAGATGTATTAAAGACTTTTCACTTTTTTGTACAAAAATTTAATCAAATTCTTCAAAAACATATTTTTTACATCTTCTGCTCCAAATTATTATTACTATTTTACCCAAATATCTAATTTTCCCCTCCCCTCCTCCAAAAAATAAGTTCAATCTAGTTAATATGATTGATATATTTATATTATATATTATCATATATATATATATATATATATATTATAATATATATATATATATATTATTATATAATATATATATATATATATATATATATATATATATATATTATATATATATATATATATATATATATTATATATATATATATAATATATATATATATAATATATATATATATATAGATATATATATATATATATATATATATATAATATATATATATATTATATATATTATATATTATATAATATATATATATATATATATATATTATATACTATAGGTATATATATATAAAAGAAAATTATAGAATAAGAATGTTAACACCAAAAATTGGTGAATATCTGTTCTCGGCTTGTCAAAATTATTCGAAAGGATTAATGCTTTATAGTTTACCAAAACGTTTTTGGCTCACTTGCCAGTTGAATTATATTAACCACTTCTTTTCAGATCAAGAGACGACATGTTCCATTTTCATTGCTTAATAAAAAGCCAATGACACTTAGCCTATGTTCATGTTGTGCATAGTTGTTCCTAAAAAAAGTTTTTATTAACTTGAGCTTTGAAAACGACTTTTCAGCTGTTGCAGATGTTTACTGGTAACGTCAAATACATACTGAACTGCTGATACAAGGTCTGTAAAGCTACTTGCTAAAGGAAGCTGCTTTCTACGACATAAAAAGTTTTGCTAAACATCTTAAATAGTTTACCATATTTCATTTTCACTTCTGTAGTCATTAATGCTTTTGAGGGTGTTAATTGTTCATAAACCGAAAGATAAATCTAAATCTATTTTTCTACCAGTTTTGGTAGCCTTTTCCTTGCAACTTTTCATTCGTAGCACTGCTATGCTGCATGAGCAAGAAATTGAAAATAACTCATTAACGTTGTTTCATGCTAATGAAACGAGTAGTTATCTGTTCATTTAATATATCAAGAGATTATTGAAACCTCTTATTCTAAAAGCTTTCGATGGGTCTCAATTCTTTCATGAGATAAAAGCTCATCAAAAAACTTTAATCTGTATTTTGGACGTCTGGAAGTAATTTTTACTTCAATGTTTCCAATAAGTGCTAACTCCGTAGGTTTTTCTCACTACATCTTTAAATTTGTGTCTTAGCTAACATAAGTTTGATTTTGCTTGTCCCAATAGGTTAGTTGCTTTCTGAAGATCTGTATTTGACTTTGCAATATTTTTGAGACAGCATTGATGCTTTTCAATACTTACTTTGGAACACAAGACAGAGAATAAACTCAAAATTTTCTAAACTTGCTTCCTTGAGACCAAACGGTGGCTTCGTTATCTTTCACTTGACTTCTTTACTCATAAATATCACTGAAGATAAGAACTGCGAATTACTTTGAAATTGTTTTTTATTGCTAGTAAGGAATCATACTTGGATGACCACCTTGTTGGACATTTTTTAGTGTTTTGTGATGCATTCGTTATTTGTTGAAAAGCTGTTAATTCCTTGCTACCGAGCTGCATTAGAACTGAAATACACATATTCCTTTTTCCAGTTTTGTCATAAAATTTTTGAAGAGCCATATATCTTTACAGATCATAAGAATTTAAATTTAAATGAGCTGCACAATGATGTATTCTGCACTTTGGGAACAATTTTCCTATAACGAGCATCGAAAGTCCTTGAATATTTCCCACGCATATCTTGCTCCTCCATCATTGCCTTGACCCCTCTGCATTTTTTCTAATTTAATGTTTTTGTTATCTGATCCCTTAATTATTTGTTTTTTTCAAAGTTTCGGCACTGCTTCCTCTGTTATGTTATAAAAAACCACAAATTTTTTCTTCAAGGGAGGTGCAAACTATTTCTTAAGTGCACTCCCCAATTTTCACCCCCTAAAAATGGACATAAAATTCGGAATTTCAGCCCGATTTTGACCTATAAACACCAAACCTGCTAGCTTTTTATGCCCTCTAAAACGTTGTTTTCGGTGTTTTTCTGTGACTGTAGTCATTTTTACAGAATTTTCAATTTTTCAAAAACTCATGTTTTTTGACATTTTTCGTATACAACTTCCAGAATTTTTTTTCGAATGACTTCAAACTTGAAAATATGCGCATTACCTACAATAGTCAAAGAGGATTTTTTATTTAGTTTTGTGCTCAGCGTTGTCTAATTTTCCAAACCCACTTTTTTTGGAATTTTGAAATGAAAAATGCGATAATTTTTTTCCTGTAGTAGCGAAGTGAATTTGGAAATTTATCAGGGCATATGTAGTCAAGGGAGATTAACATTTTTACTTTGATAATTTCTTTCTATATGCAGTAGTTTTGGATTTGTTTCTTGAAACAAAATTTAAAAAAAAAAAATTAACATTTTTTTAAATAACTTTATTTCTTTTTTGATATAGAAATAGTTACTATCTAAGTATAAAAGTTATGCATCTTCGCCACGACTAGTACAAGCCTGATAATTATGATGTTGATCAGATGAGTAGAAAAAAATATATCAATTTTTCCTCCAAAAAATCAAATGTTTGAAAAAGTAAAAATATTGGATATTCTTTTTTATACTTGTCCGATCAACATCAAATTTTCGGGGCTTGTATAGTCGGAAAGAGATGGCATTCTTTTACTTTTATAAATATAGTATATAATATATATATATATAATACTATATATATATATATAGTATATATATTACTATATATAATAAATTAAATATTTTTATAAATGAAAATTATGTTTATAAATTATACCTAACAGTGATTTGCCTATTGTAATAATACCTCATATAGTTATTATAAATAATGTTTAATAATATACTTAATAGTACATATAATATAATTATAATAATTTATATATATAAAATAAAATAAATATATTATTATAATATGATAAGAGAGCATAAAGTGAATGAATAATTAGAGATGAAATTACTAAAATTAAAGCTTTTCGATTTTTACATTTGTACGATAAAAGTTCTTTTTCAAATATTTCAATACTCTAAATTAAGATTGCTCAGTTTCATATCGAATCTAAGCTCTATACGCAAAATCTTTGTTTGCGATCACACATAGATATATACGTCCTGTTCTTGAGAGGAACCTAACTTTCACACGTGACATATAACTGACGCGGTGAGTTACTTATGACTAATATGAGGCTACGTATTAGTTACGGCTCCCTCATATATAATATGTATATTAATATATATATATAATATTAATATATATATATATTATATATATATATATATATATATATATATATATATATATATAACATATAATTCGGATAGCACTGAAGAGAGAGAGAGAGATTTCGAATTATGGGTATGAAGGGGTGTGGAAGATAGAGAGATATTAGATTAATGTTATGGAGAGAGTTTGTTTTTGTAGCATAGAAAAAATGATTCAACGTAGTCGAAATTCCGGGGGGAGGGCTGGAGAGGACCGACCTTCAGCCCCCCCCCCTGAGGCTACGCCCCTGATATTAGATATATATATATATATATAATATATATAATATTATATATATTAATATATATATATATTATATATATATATATATATATTATATATATAGATGATATATATATGATTATACTCTATTATAATGATATATATATATATATACATATTATATATATATATACAGTAAATAAGAGTGAGATAGAGAGAAAAGAGCTAACGAGTATATAGTAAAATAAGTTATACTCGGTGAAGTCTCCTATTATATAATAATTATTATAATTATAATATATATAATATAATAATATATTATTAATAATATATTTAACCATACATAAGACACATATTTGGACGCTACTTATATATATATATATTATTAATATATATATATAATATATATATATATATAATATATATATATATTATTATAAATATATATATATATATAATTATATATATATATATATATATATAATTATATAATATATTTATCTATATATTATATATATTATATTAATATATATATATATATTATTATTATATTAATATATATATATATAATATATTATATCACATATTATATATAATTATAATATATATATTTATAGATATATATATATTAATATATTAATTATATATAATATTAGGTACTAATTAATTGATCTAGTACTATACCAATTTATTATATATTTGTTCTATATTTTAGTTATTTTTTTATTTTAATATAATAATCTTGCAATATTATGAATTTAGATAAATGAGTATTGAAAGCTCTCTTGGGGCCATATGGGTTTTAATTTTATCTAATTTATTTTTTTTTAACAAGAGTCAAAAGTGTAATAATATTAGTGGGGCGATCGTGACCTAGTTGAAGGATATGTGCAGCCATCTCTATATACAAACATAGCTAGTGACAACTTTATATTTATTTTAATTCCTCTTAAATTATTTATTTATTGTGTGGATAAATTAAAAAATGTCCAAATAGTAATATAAAATAATAAATTTACTAATTTAATTATTATATGATAATCGCTGTCCTATAGTATATAATTGATGTGACGTAGATAATAATAATTTCTAAATAAAAAGAGGCAAGCTACTAGAATTGTTTGATAATGAGCTGACTTAAAATAATAATAGTATTGCTTATGCAAAGATCTACGAACTAGTTGAAACATTGAGAGTGGCTCAAAGAGCGGTTCAAAGTTCGAATCACAGTTTTTTATAACATATCACGAATTTGAGTTTGCAAAACTGACCATTTGTGTAATATAGTGGTTTAAAGTTTGTTCTCTCTGGAAAACATTTTTAATAAAGTTTTTTGTTTTAGAGGTGTGAAGTGCTTTAATTTAATGCTTTTTTAATTAATTATGTTTTGTTCCATTTTATATATGTCATAATCTGTTTTAGGCTTCTGAATTGAGCGAACAAGAATTGACAACGTTATTTTATCTGATATTGTTATTGTTAATATATAATTTTTTGTAACCTCATGTTGTCTAGTCTCAATGTAATATCGTGTGCCTATGTTAAAATATTACAAACACTCGCCGTTAAAAATAAGAAAGGATTTAAATTATTAAGTACAGAATACCCATACTATGCTTTGACTGTTTAGGCAATCTATATTTTGAAGATAAATTTGCACCATTCTTTACAGAATATTATTCAAGTTCAGTCATATACTCAGATAAAACCAAATTCATATTCTATGGATGTTAATGTTTTTAACTTATTTACATGATATGATTAAAAGGAATATATATAATGTTATTGAATTAATGCTACTAATCATACCTAAATTGATTTTATAGTCTTTATGTATTGGAAATGTTTTGTATTTAAAATTTAATAGGTTTTGAAGCTGAGTGACTTAACAGAAGTGAGCCAGTTGATATTTTATATCTACATTTTTAGCAAAGCATTTGATACAGTATCCCATTAAAGCACAAATTGTATCATAGTGGTATAGGAGAGGTTGACCGATCTATGCATTTTTCCATGCTGCACTTCACCTTACCTCACTGCACAATAATCCCCTATTTTGTTTTCAAATCAAAAATATAAATCTAAATTTAAACTGTGGCAAACTTATTTTACCAAAAAAACTTAGTGTTCCATTTTGCACTCATTATATAACCAGGTCTAGTATCAAGCGTGTATAGTATTACAAATTTCCCCTATCACACTTATTATTATGATTTTTATTAAAATTATTAATAGGCAAATTACATTTTTGACACTTAATTTTTCTGATTTTGTAAAAAAAAAAAAATTTAATAAGTATTAGTACCAATAATAAAAATCTCAAATTTTAGTCCAATCAGTTAAGGGGTTCAAAAGATATGGCAGTATCACTTGTAACGGGGTATCTTTATATCATCGTGCTCAACAAAAATTCAAAATCTATGTTAATGAATAGTAATGAAGAAATATATATATATAGTACATATATATATATAATGATATATATTATATATTAATATATATTATATATTAAATTATAAGTATATATATTATATATTTATTATATTATAATAATATATATAATAAATTTAATATATAATATACTTAATATATATAATAATTAATATTATATATATATTATATATTAATTAATATATACAGGCACACTAGGGGGCTCGACTCAGACGGGGAACTAATATGGGGGGTAATGTTATTTATCCATACCCTCCGTTAGGAGGTATACTATAGCGGGCGCTGCGCGGTAGGGGCTGATAAGTAGCTGATAAACTCCCGTCTCGCTCCGGAGCGCTCAAATTGCGCTCACAGATGAAGAAGCACAGCCAGCGGTGTCCTCCCGCTGGAAGATACCCTCCCCTCGAGGGAGGGATAATAATCACTACCCTATCAGTATATAATTATTCCCGGGATAAGGCCGAGTGAAGCCCTCAGACTCCTGACTCTAATACGTGAGGCGTATATAACCCTATTGGGTTACTTTCTATAGTGTTTTAAACACTCATCCATTAATTTATAAAGGGTCAAACGTTAAGGTTACTTTATATATATATAATAAGTTAAAGAAATAGTTATATCTATCATATTATTAATATTTTTTATAATACTATATTTATTTAATTAATCGCTTTTTTATATATTATTTTTAAAATAAATTTTTTATCCTCATAAGCTTATTGTCTTGTGATAAATGTATTCCGTTTTACTGCTTAAGAGTACATATATAAGTTTTTTTAAATGATATAATATAACTAATATGTACGGTATCAATCTGAACGCTGACTATAATAATATATATAATATAATATATATATATACTAGTATTATATAGACTCATATATATATTAATATATAGTATAATACTATCATATATATTAATATATATATATATTATATATATATATATATATATATATAATATATATATATATATAATAGTATATAATATTATTAATATAGTATATATATATATTATATATATATTAATATATATATTAATGATAATATATTATATTTAATATATTATAAATATATATATAATATATATAATTTATAATATATATTTAAATTAGTGACCAGATAGTTACTTTTAAGTGAATAAAATTCGGTGAACATACATCAACTATCCTACAAACACTATATATAATATATATATATGATTAATATTATATATTAATATTAATATAGTATTAAATATGTATAATTATATATATATATATATAATATATATATTTTTAATCAGATAGTGAGATTCCTATATACTCATGCTAGTTCGTTTAGTACTTATTATTCGTAAAAGATAATATTAGCTCAAAAACTTATTTAAATAAACTTTTTATTGGGTAAATAGTTTATCTTTAACTCTTAATGGGAAGTGAATATATAAAATTCTATCAGTTTAGTAAAGTTTATAATATTTAGTAGGTAGTCGTTTATTAAATAATACAATAATATAATACTATACAAGTAAAGGAAAAATAATATAAGATTCTACATATTCAATACATTATTCAAGCGCGCACACACACACACACATGATATAATATATAATTTATTATATATATATATTATATATAGTATATAATATATATATATATATATATAATTAATATATATTATATATAATATTAAATATAGATATTAATATATATATATATTTATATAAATTAATATATACTATAATATAATTAATTTTACATATATATATATATTTATATATATATATATAATATATTATATATATATTATATAATATATATATACATATATGTATTATATTATATATATTATTAATCAGATGGTGATCCTATATATACTCATTACTGTTCGTTGCTTAATTCACTGATATATAGTTATACTATAATTATATAGTAAAAGATATACGATCTATTTTAAAAATTTTATTAATGTTAGAATAAAAATTTCATCTTTGTGTTTTTTTTTTTTTTTTTTTATTTTGTGAAAAAGTTAGGTACAAAATAGAATAGAGAATAATATTATCATTATATACATAGATAACCTCACTCTAAGATTATGTAATATTAATAATATACTGAACATAAAGATCGTTATATATATATATAGACTCGATTACGAAAAGGATTATTTTTCAATTCATTTAAAAAGTGAGAATGAACTATTCGTTAGATTCTCTAAAATCGTGTTCAATATAACGGTCGAATTTGATGCTGTATGAGTAGATAAATATAGGCCTATAAATAAATTATTTATGTTATGTGCCTTTGCATCTACTTATAGTTATTTTTTTAGATATTGCAACAGGTGACATAGGTGCTAATAAATAAAGTTATCATTTTTTTTTATGATATTAATAAGATTGAGTCCTTTAATTTAAGTATAATTTATTATAATATATATATATATAACTATATATATGTATATAGTTAATAATATATATATATTAATTAATAAATTATTTATATTATTATATATATAATATAATATATTATAATATATATATTAATATATATATATATATATATAATATTAATATAATATATATATATATATTAATTAATAATATATTAATTAATATATAATATATATATATACATATATTATATATATATATATATATATATACTTAGGGTATTAATAATATAATATTATAGTATATATATATATATATAAGTGTGTGTGTGTGTGTGTTGATAATGTTATGTGTTGAGTGTATGTGGTGTGTGATGTGGTGTAGTGTATGTGTGTGATTAGTGTGATTTTAGAGTTAGTAGTATGAATTGAACAGTGTGCTTAAAGTCATTATAGTTTAGTTTAATATATATTCTTATTTTTATCATGTGATTAAATCTAGGTACTTTTAAAAATTATTTAAATTAATGATGTAAAAAGATTCGATGAAGTTACGTTTTAATATAAGGTTCGATCCATGAGAGTTAGACGCTTATTATTATATATATCATTTGTAGGTTATATATTATCGGTTAGGTTAAATTTAACAAGTGGTTTTCGTTCTCGATCAAAGAGAATTTTTTTATTTAATAAATGTACTTTGAAATTGAAGAAACAGCTTGGACACCTTATACTCTGGATAACAATTTCCATATGTATCAAGCTCAATATAATAATTAATTTAAATTTAAATAAAAAAAATAAACAAAAATGAATAATTATAGTAAATTATAATTTATATTATAATTAATAATATAATTAATAATAATAATAATATGAATATAATATATAATTAATAATAAATAATATTAAACAAATAAATTATATATTAAATTAATAATTAATAATAATAAAATATAATATCATAATTAATATAATAATTATAATAATATAAATTAATTATAATAATTAATAATTAAATATATAAACTAATATCGTATTTTAATAATAAATAATAAAACCAGTAATAAAATTGACTTGAAATAGTGAAAATTATAATATATATATAATAATAATAATTAAATTATTAAATAATGGTAATAAATAATAATAAACTAATTAAATATCTATAATATATAATATAATAAAATAATAATAATAAATAATATATAATTTTAAATAATTAAAAATATAATAATGATGTAAATTAATATTAATTAAAACAATTAAATTCAAATAATATAATTATATATAAGTAATATAATAATTATAATAATAAATATATAAATAATTATTTACCTATAAAATGTTATCAGAATATATTGAATAAATATTTTAATTATAATAAGTATAATATATAATTAATTTATCATAATAATTATATTTTATAAATAATATATAATTATTATTTAAATTATATTTAATTCATAATTATTATATTTATAATTATTATTATATTTATTTATATATTATTTAATTATTATATTATAAATTAATTATTATTTATATATTAAATTATATATTTATATTATAATAAATTAATAAAATTTAATTAAATTATTTATATTATTATAAATTATAATAATATTATTATTATAATTAAATTTATTAATTATTATATTCTAATATTAAAGATAAAAGTAATATATTATATTTAAGAGGTCTAGTAAATTAATGCTATAAATTATGAGAGGATAAAAGTAGTTTCTAACTTTAGTCTGTCACTTCATTTATACTAATATATAATTATTATTAACTCACTTCAGTTACAGTATTTCGCTTAGATTGAATTTTTATTCAGCCAAGTATTTCTGGAGTCGATATATTATATTTAAATTGATAGATAATCCATACATTTCTAATATTCTCAAATAATTTATTTTAGGTAGTAAGTAATTCTATATTACTATTATCTCAGAAGTTTGAGGTTTTTAAAGTTAGTGGTTTAATGTAGGGTAAATATAGTAATACCTAAACTATTGTAGTGAGTAATTTTGGACCCCATTTTATGCACTCACCTAATAAAAATGTGAACTAATTAAAATTTTATAAATATTCATAAGACAAATTTTTAGTATATAGGAAAAAAATGCAATAATACAGCAGCTATTTTCTATTTTATTTTACTTTCTAATAAATAATACAACTCATTTTTTCGATGAGCAATATGTTATATATATTGTTCTGTAGTTCAATTGTTTCGACTGAGTTTTTATTTTTTCTCAGAAGCTCCTAATTGTTATGAAATATTTTTCGTATCATATAAACTTCTTAACAATTTTTTGTGACGAATAATGATTTCTAAAACTATTTGAATATTATTATATTATCATATTAAGTATTGGAGTCTTTATACTGAGCACAAAATGTTAGAAGTTAGTCATTTTTGATTTTATGAGCATAAATAATTTAGTGTATATCATCATGAGCAATTAAAAAATAATAATACACAAACCATAAGTACCCTTACCAAAGAACATTAACGAAAGATCCCACATCTACCAGAAAATGACAAAAAAATACTAACTCCTAATATTTTTAGTGTACTAATGAAATCACCATTCTATGCATATATTAAGTGAAAGTCATTTCGGAAAAAATTTGTTAAGATAGTGAATGATAGTAGGTCGCATAATGTTCAAAATATAAATGTTCTTTTGGAAAATATAAATGAGTAAAAAACGTCTCTCAGAGAAACATATGTACTTACAGGACAACTCATAAAAATAAACATACTCACCTGAAAAATTGAATATACGTTTTTGGGAGGTCAAAAAAAAATGCTCTATATTATTTTACATGAGCGTAAAACACACAACACGCATACACACACAACCGCTTATTGGTTATTTTTCATGCTTACTCAATCAAATAATTGTGAGTTATACTGTAATAAATAAAGATAATTTTTATGTCCATTTTTATGAGCTGGGGCTTAAAAAATGTTATAGTCCCAATATTAAGAATTCCTTTCAGAGTTTGAGGCTTGAGTTGGGTTTTTCAGAAGTCTACAACTTATTACATTGAGTAATAACGCATACGTTCTGTGGAGGCATTTGTTCCAGGAGGACAAAGGATATATTGAACTAATGCCAACAAATGTTGATGAGAATTATTACGTAATTTCTTGTAATGGTGAAAAGTAATAAATTACTTTACAACCCACTCGAGTTTGTCTAGTTATCTAGTATTCGAAGTCAATTATCATCATCGTCGACACTACTTCACTTATCTCTCCATACGTATATACATACTTCGACTCGCACACACGTAAACTCGCAATACAAATCTGAATCATTCTTGAGAGTTCAATAAAATACCTACTTTTTCTGATAACGCAAAATTACCTATTTGTTTTTAAAATATTAGCATTTTTGATAATGTAACGAAAAATCCGAGTTGCAACATTCATAATATTTTCAAAAAATATCTTGATAAAAGTTACTACCATAACTGTATCCAAGTTACTTTTTCAAAACAAATAAGTCATTAAAAATAATAATTACCTACAACTATATTTTACTTTACGTGTATTTATGCTTCAAGAGAATTTACTCCCTCTTCTAACAATACTTGACTAATGATAGCTCACTCTCACTCAGAATACTAGATAATATGCTGATGTGATAAAATTATTCACATAACACTCGTCTATTTCTTTCTCGTAACTGAGAATGTGATTCTATATTCATATTGGATTATTTATCTAGCTCAAATTATACTTTACTATTGGTCTGAAATATTTTACCTATCAATCTTCATATAACAGCTGTTGAAAATAGAGAAAGCTGTACCTGGCAACTGAAGAAATGAAGCATTAATTTCTAATAGCAAGGGGATTTTTTTCAAAAGAAATATAACATATTTTTTCTCAAACTCTTACTATGAATCAATCTATTCTTGACTGTGAGTATGATTTCTCAGTCCAGGAAAGAGTGATTTATTATAATATTATACTTAATTATATGGATCTTTATATAGACAATATAGTGGCGCCAAGAGAACATATAGCAGAACATATCTACTGAAAATTATAAAGTGACAAATGTTTGATACTTTCTCACGATATTAATAATAGCGATGAAATACACCTTATATACTATACTTCATATTTAATCGAAAAGCGCGTGTGATAGCCAAGACGCGTATTCTCACACGCTCGACAAAAAACGCTCAAGGCGCTAACCTTGATCCTGATTCCCTTATAAAAGCTGGGACTTATTGGTCACTTTAAATTAATATAATATATATAATATATATTATATATATATATATATATATATATATTATATATATATACTAATTATATATATTATATTAATAATTATATATATATATATATATAATATATAATATAATATATTATTATATTAATATTTATAATATAATATATTTATTAGTTAGTGTGGTGTGTGGTGTTATATTAATAGTGAGATTGTAGTAATGCATGCGCTTTTTATGTGTGATGTAATATGTAGTATGCTATGACATCTTGAGACTGTATTTAATACTCACCGCGACACTTTATATTTATATTTTTAATATAATAAACAACTATGGGAGCTCTATTCTCATTTAAATGATGCTAAAATAGTTAACAAATTAGCACATAAGGATATATATTTAATTCTCGTCTCGATATTTTATATTTAATATATATATATTATATATATATATATTAATTATACTATATATTATATATATATTATATATATATTATATATATATATATATATATATTATATATATAATATATATTATATAATATATATATAGTATATATTTATATTATAATATATATATTTATATATTATAAATATATGTGGTGTGTGGTAAATATGTCAGATGGACAATCCACCTATAATTGTTACGACGAGCCGCCCCTTGATTTAAATATTATATATATATATATATTAATAATATATATGAGATACGCTCACTGCATTAGCCAGGTAATAGTGTAGGGTAGGGTTAGGTTTAGATATTAGATTGATATATATATATATATATAATATATATATAAATTAATTATAATATATTAATATTAAATATATTATTATATATTATAATAATTAATATAATATATATATATATATATATTATATATATATATATATAATATATATATATTTAATATATATATTAATTATTTATATTTATTATATATGATATATTATAATATAAATATTTACATTATGCTTTAAGGTGAATATTTTATTTTATTGTATTACTTCTATAGAGAAGGAAGAGGAATGTGTTTTTAATATGAGTGCTACCACTGATTTTGATTAAACATTGAAAAATTAACTCAAAAAGGTAATTATACATTTCTTTTATTTTTGGTACTCAAAATATTTATGTGAAAAATTGATCTCTTTAAAACTCAAAATGATGTAAGATATAAGTTCTCTGTTCAATTAATCTGATGCAGCTTAATGATGAAACAACTTCATCAAAAACTAGTTCTGTTAGGACTTTCCTTTCCTGATAGGATAATTGATAAATATAATATTGATTATACACTATGACCCTATATTTCTAAGTATGTATAAGTAAGAAGCGATATCCTTTAAGGTAATGATTGCAATACGTTTTTGAAATGATAGTTAATGTATTAAATCATATATTATAATATATATATACGTATATATAATATTATAAGTCGCGCGCTATTTCTCGTGGAGAATGTTAGGCACGCTAGTACAGGCAATATGCAACACTCTATACTGTTATATACAAAGTGAAATCTCAAAAAATATTTATTTAATTTTAAAGAAATTTTCTTCTATGGATGAAATGAGTGACTTTACAAAGTTAAGGTTAAGATAATATGTCTCTATCGATAACTATTTAGCTATATGATTCATAACTAGGTTTGTAGATAAATCAATCACAGTAAAGTGATATATGTGAATATATTATATTATACTCTATTTCTTATTATCATTTTAACTCAATTATAAATTCTCACATGAAACATTCTAGTTTCATTATCTTCATTAACAGAAAGTAAAAGTTCTGTTACTGCTTTCAAAAATGTTTGGATAATAATGTATTATATATCTCAGGGATGTTTTGCAAGAATAATAATCATTCATAAAACGAAACATCACATTTATTCAAATATTGTATATTTAATAAGCAATTACTGTCACTTATAGATTATGGAGGATTTATTAGCATGTAGATCTATATAATGGAATAAAGAGTAATATGAGATAACTAAAGTTGAAGCCATAAATAATACATTATATATATATAAACAAATTTATATTTGAATTAGGTATACTAATAATAATATATAAATATAATAATAGATAATATAATATAATAATAATTATATAAATATAATAATAATAATAATAATAATAATAATTATATTAATAATTAATAAATAAATAATAATAATATAAATTTAATTTAAATGCTAATCTTGTAAACATCTTTCTTTATTTAAATATTATTAATATTTTTTATTTATTTATTTAATTATTATTATTATTATTCTACTTTTTATTTATTTATGTTATATATATATATATATATATATATATATATATATATATATATATAATTGTATATATATAATATATATATATATATATATATATGTATATATATATTATATATAGATGTACAATTGTGTATCTACATTAGCCTTACCTGAACCTGAGTTTGTTGGTTACAAAGAATTTATGCTCTTTGAATAAGATCTTGATAGCCCTAAGATAACTCAGCCTTATGGCTTTTGTAACCTAGCACTTAAAAATCTTAGTTCGGGTAAATTGATTGGTGAGTAGAATGTAAATGGAATAGATATAGGTTGATAGTAAAAATATTTGAAAAGAAATGAAGAAATAAGACAATTTACCTCCATACCCTTTTACATTTTTGATTATTAAATTTTTAATTTCACAACACGACAAATTAGGACCGCTACTGAATCTGAAGTGAACTATAGTGTTTTTTGGCGTTTATTGAATTCTTGTAATTATACCCAATATTGGCAAAGTACAAATTCCACTAAATATTATAAAAAAATTATAGTTACTTACCATATATGACTTTTTTATATCTTACATCCAAATACGGTACTAAAATAAAATAAAATGGAAGAGACATAAGTGAAAGTATATAATAGTTTTTATATCCTAAAATAAACCCAAAATAGAAGAGATATATATGTGGAAGTATATAATAGTTTTTATAATTGATATATATTTTATTTTTACTTTTCCGATCAACATCAAATTTTCAGGGCTTGTATAATCGGGCGAGTACACCTTTTTCACTTAGATAATTTTTTTTTGTATATTCAAAAGAAAATTTGTAAAAAAATTTCCCAAAATTTTTTTTGAAAATTTGTTCCAAAAACAAATCCAAAAGTACTGCATATACAAAGAAATTATCTAAGTAAAAAATGTGCATCTCGTCTAACTACAAATGTTCTGAAAATTTCATGCAGATCGGATAAACAGAAATAAAAAAATTAGAATTTTCAATTTGAAAACCCAAAAATAGTAGGTTTTGAATATCGACCAATGCTCAAATATATGGGGTCAAATATCAAAATTCTGTTCCAGCACTTTTTAGATAATAGTCCAATTTTTATATATTTCAAGTTTGAAGCCATTTCAAAAAATATTGTAAAATAGTTTTGGAGGAGACAAATGTCAAAAACATCGGTTTTGAAAATTGAAAATACTCAAAAACATGACTACAGACACAGAAACACTCAGAAAGAAGTGAAGGAGTCAGAAAGTGATCGAATTGTATTGATTACAGGTTCAAAATTGGCTGAAAATTCCGAATTTTATGTCCATTTTTAGGTGGGGTGGAAATTGGGCTCAGCCCGAAGCAAAAATTGGACCCTCCCAATGGATAGACTCTTCAATCATAGCCGCGGAATTAGTCTTATGGCTCTCCCTTAGCACTGCCAGGATTGAATTCTCTTCTCCGTCACTTCATCACCTATCTACTGATTCTCTCTCCAATTAATCTCACCCTTTTTAAGAACAGTGCTGCGTAGAGGACCATCACCTTCCAGACCACCAGCATTCCACTCTCTCGTTCCGAAGGAGAAAACTGGCCAACATGCACCTATTTTCGTTTCGTCACAACGCTCACAAGAATGCTCTACAGCCTCGGATATGACGGCCCGTTTAAGGTCTTGAGCAGGACAGTGAAATTCTTCACCATTCAACAATACGCGAATAGAGGTCGTCTGCAGCCGACCATCAAAGCCCAGCTTTCCTTAGAGGTACCGACACCTCCGGCACCTTCCAACTTTCACCTTCCTCCCGGGCATCTAAAATTCCCTTATTCCCCTTCCCCCTGCATTTCCTTCTCCACGTTCCCTTCCTTTGGATCTTCTCCTCCTGCATTCTCCATCTCTTCATCCTTCAACACCTCAAGTGCAGTCGCCTGTTTCTTCACCTCCTAATGCCCCTGCCCTTCTCTCCACTCTAGCTTCTCCACAGTGTGAAAGAAGGACATACCTTACGCACGAATAAACTGCTAACATTACCAAATTTCTCTGCTTATCAACGGTATGGTAACTAACATTAACCATAAAACTTAACCTATCTCCACTTTTCTATCACATTTATAACATATCAATGTTGATTTAACATTAACATTTAACAAAACCTGATAAAAATTTATTCGTAACCTTAAGATATCTATCATGTGGACTATTGAATAAATTGCTAAACATTCAAAGTTTTTAACTATCAATAGCTTCAAATAAACAATCCTCTAACATTACTTTACATTACCAAAACAAAATCTGTTAAAAAAATATTATTAACATCACATGCACAAACATTTATTATTAAATGCAGCATAAAAATAAGTTCTTTGTTTTGAACATAAAGTTTATATAAAAACATTTTAATCGATATATTTGTATTTCAATATTCATATTAGCAGCCTCTGTATACAATAATAATAAGTGTAATTTATTAACATAAATGTAATCTGCACAACATTTTTAAAACAAACATTGGTGTTTTAAAATAACTTTACATGTTCAGAATCATGATTCATTGGCGAGATCATTTATGAATTTAGTGGTTTGCTATGATTTTTTGGAATAATTCACCATAGCTTTAGGTGATTCGATCACGGCAGCTAATAGCTAGTCTAGCCTAGGACCATAGATATTGAAATCTTTAAAGTATAGATGCAGTAAGAAGCCACATGGGAATATCGTGATTATTTGTTAGGGAAGATGCGCTACTTTTAGCTGAATTTCGTACTATACCTTTTTGAATATTAGAATATCAGAAATAAAGAGACAATAAGAAGCCACATGGGCCTATTGAGACTGTCTCAGTCAAGCTAATTGAACCACTGATCAACAAACATGCTCATGCAAATCCACAAAGTACCCTAGGGCTTGCCAGGGTAATTGTTTAGTATTGGTGACGAGTTCACGTACTTAGTATATTAAATATTCTATAAAAACACTTCATTTAAAATAATGGTTTTAAAAAATTGTTTGAATTTTTTTTTACGCATTTGAGTTTATTTTGTTAATATTTTCACTAAAAATATTGTAATTGCTTAGTATTGGTGACTTGAGTTCACATACATAGTATATTAAAATTATGGTAATTGTTACCCAGAGGGTTGTCACCCCCGATTTTTATGAAAATCACAGGATATACTCTAAAAAAATAATAATGAAGAATAGTGAAAACGAAAATTGTCACTCTCTTTAGGAAAAAAAGTTACAGCCTCTCAAAGTTGTTAAAAATCCCATAGACTTTTCAATATTGATCGATCCAGATTAGGTCTCATTTCAGGCCCTCTAAGTCAGGTTATGATAAGTTTTGTTAGGTATGCACAGAGAAAATCTATGTAGAATTAACAAATCTTTATCATAACCTGAAACTAGGATGGCCCTTAAAACGAGCACAAAGGCCCACTAATTTTATTATAAGAAAGTCTATTTGAAAATTTTTAACTTCAGAGGCATGGTTAACTTTTTTTCCTAAGAGACTGCCGATTTTAGTTTTCACTATTCTCCATTATTATTTTTTTAGAGTATATCCTGTGATTTTCAAAAAAAAAAAAATGTTGTTTTTTTTTTTTATAAAAAATCCTATGGGGTTTTTTACAACTTTGTGAGTTCTGTAAACTTTTTTTCCTAAGGAGAGCGACGAATTTTCGTTTCACTATTCTTTAATTATTATTATTTTTTAGAGTATGTCTGTGGATTTTCATAAAAATCGGGGGTGACAACCCTCTGGGTAACAATTACCAAAATTATAAACATTTCATTGGTAATAATTTAGCTGAGGTGAATAAACTTTACGTAACTATTACATTAAAACTATAAACTTATAATTTACAAAAATGGTATCAAAAAATTCTTTGAAGTTTTATGTTTACTGATTTAGCGTATATATAAATGCATATTTTACATTAATAATATTGAAAAATACAGCTCCGAAAAAAAAATTGACTAATTTCGACGTTTTTTTTTTAGGGATAACACTATCGATGTTTGTTTCTGATATTTTCTGATTATTTATATATTGATAAAAATAATTTTCTTCGATAATTGTTTTTACGATTTGGTAAGTATTAGTCACCATAGTATATTTATACTGCGATTGAATATACCAAATTGTAAATAACTAAATAAAAAAATAAAAAAAGATTTGTTAAATAATTACTTTTTCATACGATAGAATATACAAAAAATTAAATTAATGATATATATATATATATATATATATATATTATATATATATATATATAATATAGTAATATATATATATATATATTTATATATATATATATAGAGAGAGAGAGAGAGAGAGAGAGAAAGAGAGAGAGGAGAGATGTTAGGCCTTTGCTATATATTAAATTGGATCTACGTAAACTTTTACGACAACGTACGTATGTCCATATAGGTTAGGATAAGGCCTAAGGCATATATATATAAATATATATATATACTATATATATATATATATATATATATATATATATATATATAATAATTCTATATATATATATATATGTATTATATATCGCATACTTTATAGATAAAATGTACCATAACCGTCAAGCTAGAAATTTATATGCAAGTCCGCGTGACGTTCAATTACCATGTCAGGATTTCCGCGTATGTATTACGTTGAGCGTCAATGACTATTTTATTGAAAATATATATATTATATATATATATATATATATAATATATATATTTATATATATATATAGATATTATATATATATAATTATATATATATATTATAGGGTAAATTTTTATAAATTGGAGATCAAGATGATATTAGTTGGTGATGACAAATTTGGATGACATTGAATTACCCCAAAAATATAAATGTATATAAATAAATAAATAAATAAAATGAATAAAGAAAGAAAATTAAAGAAATAAAAGTAAATAACCTACTTTTTAAATAAACTTTATAGAAGACACCTTATCTGGGCAATCCCAAAGTCAGTAGAGAGGTTCACAATAACCATCAGACACCCTAACTCTGAAATCCACTCCCTTAATGAATATGAATGATTGACAGATGACAGGAAAAATGACAGAATTGTAGAAGGAACACTGCAACACTTCAACCTCTCACACAATCAGTTCAGTGTAACATGCAATGAAATAATGAAAAGGAATTAGTCATGTAACAGTTAGATTTAATTAATAATAGCGTGATACTATATAATTAGATTTATTATATATATTGGTTTATGTGGACATATAAATATATACCTTGTGGATATAAAATTACTTCAATTTATTTTCAATTGATATATACTCTAATTTATTTTAATTACTTTCCTCTTTATTGTTTTAAGTGAAAGGAATTTATACCAAAAAGGACAAGATTTGAACCTTCCCGAAGAAACCAAAAAGAAAGCTATGCCCTAAACTTTATTCTCTATAGTTTATGGTGATAGTAGTAGTACTTAATGTACATAGTTAAGAATAAATTAAATAGAATAAGTATAAGATAAAGAGATAAGATTATTACTTTATGTTAAGCATTTAGATATAAGAGATAAGTGATAAATAAGAACAGAGTGAATGTGGAGCTCCTCTATCATGTTTTTTTATTGAAAGCGCGCGCGAACACCGAGAATACACTTCGAATAACCGGCAACCGAAGCTAACTCCATGCATACCGCTATAACCTCATGATCTAAACCAGCTCAAACTCCAGGGCCTGCTAATTCCTCGCGCAACCGACAACCGCGAGTATGTTTAAAAATTTAAGAAAACACTCTCAGCCTCTCTATATTGACAACCATAACCTGCCACACCGAGCTAGTTTTGAGCTGACACTCAGAGCCTTCAGTCTCCGCGTCCGGCAAGAGTGCGGAGTGAATTGCTCAATATTATCAAATGGCCTAAATGGGAAAATATTAATCAAATAATACAAGGATTTTAAATTAAATATGATATTCTAAAATGAAATTTCTAATTTCCTAGTCCGCGAGTCCTCAACAAACTAAATTACGGTACTATATATATATTATATATAATATACCAATGTATCCAAATAAATATTGGTATAGTGAATGAATATATAATGGTGCACTCAACTCAATATATTTATTGAATATATACTATTATAATCTAAATCACATAAAAAAAATTAATCTTTATTATTATATACAATCACTTATGATACTATGATAAAATATATATCTATTGTGAATAACTTATATTATATAAAGTATATATATATATAGTTATGATTAGGTGTCTTTTACTGTTTATATATTACACTTTTCTACTTTACTAAGTCTATCTTATTGTATATTACTTTATTCAAAGATTAATAACCACTTAATCTTTTATATCTTTAACTTCTTTTATGATATCTAATTCAGTGAAGTTCACTATTTAGTGTCTGTTATGTAATTAGTATTCAATACAAACTCATCTGTAGATAATTACTAACCTCATAGTGAGTAATAATCAGTATTGAATTGATACTATATATATATTTCAAATATTGTGAAATGATACAGATAAGTGTAAAAATAAATCAGTGAGTCACAAGCATATAAGTTATAAATACTCATTGAGATAAATTAGGTATATTTATTCTAGCCTTATATTGAGTAAGTTATTATTATTAATAACACAATTGAGGCTCCTGGACCTCACCCTATCGCCAAAGTGATAAGTTACAAATTAACAATTATATGACTCCTTAAGTATCACTAATACTATATATATATTAAGTACGTTAACCTAGAGAATAGAATAAATTACCTCTAAATAGCTTAAATATAGTATAATATTTAATGACTTATTCTTTAATTAGTTTAAAATGTTGCATCATTTAATTATATATTTTCTGAATATATTTATAATGAAGAAAATTAAGAATATATAGAATACTCTATAATAAAAAACTTATACTCCTACTAGTGATTAGCTAGAGGATTATTATAAGAAATTTTATAATAAGGTGAACTTATTTTATTTATTCCAGAATTACCAGTTCATAGCAAATCCATGTTCCCAATTTCTCACAGTCATAAAAGAGAATAGCCTATAATAATAGTATAACCCAAAGATATTATAAAATTAAGGCTATATTAATAATAACCTGTTAGTAATTTTTCTCATACTCTAGATGAATAGACTATTTCTCTGTCTTTTTTGACAATTTTCTCAAATACATTTTCATCTTATGTGTTTGTATTGTTCATGACAACTGCGCACTAGATGAGCGTGCACTCTCCTAATTACTCAATTCACCAAATCTTCGTCTTCACTCAAAACTGCATGAATATTATATTTATTATCGTTCATTTTTTTCCCTTCCTCAATTATGATGTGAAATATGCCAATTGTGGAGTGAGATGATAAACATTTCTTCCGAGAGATTCTAGAGATATATAAGATTTTAGTAGTAACATGTGAGAAATAGAAAACATATGAAACTATTAATAAAATAATATTTATATATGTGATTATATGGTGGAAAATCAGTTTTACTCATATTATACTATGGGCATTAATCTTATATATCTCACTTCGGCCCCCCATGTCTCACGTAGCTCGTGTGACGAGAGGATTACAAAAAGTAAAATGAAATACCTCCTGAGTAGCGATAGTAATAATTGTAGTATTATACATGCAATAAGGCTTTACACTTTAAACTATAGTCTATCAAACACTTTCTACAGTCCTGTCTCCTCACTCTCTACACTTACTCCAGAACACATGATCTCATCTCTCGTACTTAACAGCGTCGCGAGTTTCAAATATATATATGCTGGATCATTGGTACGTAGACTCATATATTGCTCAATGCCTTTGATATAGAGTACCGAGTAGAAATTATGGTTATCAAATTAAGGCCTTTTGTTACTAAATCTAAGTGATAGAAATCTCATTTCTTAGTAACAAGGGGGGATACGGTATATTGACGGTATTTCTTTTGAAAGATCGGCCAGTACCAGAAGACTCAGTGTTCTTTTTTCTAGTCCAAGGTTATTATTGGACTTTTGTATTTGCGCAAAAGGAACATAGATTAGAGAGTTATGCAATTCTATTCGATCTCCATAAGTATTTCGATCTTGTTTCTCGACGGATGGTGAGATCTATTCAGGCGTATGAGTTTCGAGTATAATTATGAAGTAGTTTATGAAGAGTGAATTCGAAGACGTGTAGACGGAACTTTGTAACTCTGCGAAGGGCAGTATCTGTGTGAAACTTATGTACATATGAGAAAGAAAGAGAGTTTGATCCTGCTCTAACTGAAGATCAAAGATCGTGTGTGTGAAGAGAAACATAGAATTGGAAGTTGGAATGTAAGTGATAGAGGTAACGGAGGAAACTGATAATAAAAGTAAGGAAATAAATAAACTCTAGAAAGAACAGAGGGCTCTATAGAGGTGAAGTAATGTATTTTGTGAGACCCGAATATATAATATTATAGTAGACGAGATTATAGTTGAAGCATGGAAGTTGCGACCTAGGGTATACTTTCTTGGTCTAAATACGTCTGCTATATGTGAGTAATATATGAACTTAATAGTAGCCCTATAGGCGGTTAATTCGAAGAAAACGATTAAGTTAGCTTCATTGGTAAATCATACCTACTAAATATGGATATATATTCTCCAAAATTATCTTATACGTATCATCTGTAGACCATATTTACCCGAAAAGTCACGACACACTAATATCTTTATTGTGGGGCTTGTAATATACCCCATTTCTTCAATAATCAATAGAACACTTTTTGGTACCGCTCATAAGGTAAATAAGAAATTAATCATTTTTGTGGACAGATTATCATGCTATAGAGATATAATCCTGATGTGCATCTTTGAATCCTATTGTAATATCCAAAACTTGGATTCTATGAGTATATATTCATAGACAATGAAAATGTAGTAATGTTTTCATCACTACAGCCCACTTTATATCTCCTATTCAGTATGTGTAAATTTGTGATTAAGTTCTATCATATATATACTTATTAATGATATTTGTGACGTTAATTTATATAATTTGAGCCTTGGCTGTTATATCATATATAGGTAACACTGATAACTATATTTTAATATATATACCAGATGACAAACTTCACGTGTCCGTCACAATGAAAAACTGTGCTATAATTCATCATATTTTTATTAGTTTGTAGTATCTAATCAGGGAAGTTAGGGCAATAACAAAATATACTTTAATGCATTCTGGACACTTCTTCCTACTTCTCTATTATATACGAATATGCGGGACCGGCACCCTCTGCCCTAAAAATCTAAGTTCGGGAAAGCGATACAGACATTATCTTCGTTTCACCTTCATGATCATTTCAACTGGTCTCCATACCAGGCCAGTTCATACGCCATCTAAATAAGGTAAAAAACATAATACAGGGTGGTCTCTGATTGAATGGCACCTGCCACACAACTCGCTACATCTTCAAACCTAGGTAATAAAATTCGTGAAAACTTTATAGGATAATTTTGGGGATTATGGTGGATTTGTTCATAATTTGATTCTAAGTAAGAAATCCAGGAATGGCCTATCATAAGAATCTGAAAAGGAAATATATATATTGGTTAGTTATTAAACTCTTCATCTTCTTCAATTTAATTTAATACCTAATTATTGTATCTAATCTAATCACCACCATAAATCAATAACAAGATGCTAGGTAAAAAAAAAACTCAGTTCAGTGGAATAACACTATTAATAAATATATAAAAAGGATAAGGACGATAACACAAAAAAATATTTTATTAAAAGGATAAGGACAATAACAAAAAAAAATATTTTATTTATTTCGGGTGTAATACATTCATCACAATTCAGTCGTCGTTACTGTGGTGTAATACATTCATCACAATTCAGTCGTCGTTACTGTATGACGTTTCCTCTCTAAAATTCTCGGTTGCGTCCAAGGAACTTCTATTATATTCTCTTGTGATGAACGTTGACGGGTTCTTGAAGCTATTGTATCCTGTATACTTTCAGTAGTTGTTATAAGAGGAATAAGATTTCTGTTATCTTCCATCCTTTCCTGATCTGCCCATTGGACAGATTTCTTTTTCTTTACAATTGCTTCATTTAAAAGTGGGGAAGCCATAACATCTTCATTCTCCTTCACCGGAGACCTATCAAAGTTCAGTCGTGTTAAAAGATCCTCACAAGAGAGGCGTCTTGCTTTTCTATTAACTATTGGTGGTTGTTCTACATTATCTGTAATGTGTAAAGGAGTGTATGAGATTAAAGTAGGAAGATTAGGAGAGAGAGGTGAAGTATAGGAAAAATAAGGACTCAACATTGGTGAAATATTAGAAAAAGGAGGCGTAATTAACAAAGGTGAAGTAGCTGGTATAGGTTGAAGAATATCATCAGGAAAATCTGGAGAATTAGTCAGAGAAAAGTCAGGAGAAGTAAATAAATTTCTTAAGTGAAGAGAAGACAGATTACTTTCAATACTAGGAGAAGAAATATTAATATTAGTATTAGTAGAAGAAGCATTAGTAGAAGGTAGAGGTAAAGTAATGGAAGGAATACAGGTTATAAATAAGTTTATTTGCCAACATCAATCCCTTATCCAATTGATGTATCACTAGTTGAGTACACTCCTCACTTTCAATAGAATCTGGAAAACCCAGAAAATCTTCATCATCAGATTCATCATCCAATCCATAAAAATCTTCCCTTCCATACACTGTTTCTTCTGGAATTGACTGTTCTAACGTGGTATTGGTTGTATTCTGAACTAACTCGTCACTTGCAAGAGGTTGTATCTCAGTATTTTGATTGGTTAATAGATTTTGGAACAACATATTATTCATTAAATAATTAGGAGGAACATGCCATTTTTTTAATTGTTTATGGTGGACTCTGTATAATCGTTTAGTTTCTGGCACTTCCACAACATAAGTAACAGCATTATTATTATACTTGTATAAAATAGAATGAAAGCCTCTTTTTCTTCTCCACACAGGCCTTTAATTTATTTTCATCCAGGCAACTGTAGTTTTAGAGCAACTAATTGATTTAATTTATAGGGTTGATACTTTTGATGTCCTTCATTCCAGTACTGATCAAAACGTGTCCATGGCAATGAAGGTCGTGTATCTATGGGCTTCCATTTATATCATAATTACTCAGTAAGTTTTTATGAGTTTCGAGTGTGGTAATGAATTATATTTCAATATTACTTGAGATAATTGTATATCCCAATTTGGAAGGTAACTCAAATAACTTAAATATTGCAAAAGGTTCTATGACTTCTTTCTGTGTATATACCATTAGATGCGGAGATTTAAGGAATGTATAAATATGTTTTATAATTAGTGTTTGTAAAAACATCTCAAATTCTGGTCCCACGAAACTTCTCTGCATTTATCCGACGTAGAATTCTAGAAGGTGATTAATGGGAAAATAAAGGTGCATGTGCGGAAGCCCAGTAGGGACAAATGAAGTTGTTTTGCTATGGTTTGCCATCACCCAATTACTATAATGTCTATACTATAACCCGGCATAATTTATTCCCTTTGGGATGATTTTGAACTGGAAGAAATCAATAGCTATCAAATTCAGAAAATGATTCTTGTCATGAATTTTCTAATATTCGTGCCATTGTAGAATATTGGAACCTTTCTAATTGAGCATTTATAGCCCGTCATTGAAATTCACGGCATATAGCCCTTATATTCTGGTCCATAACGATTTTCTAATAGTAGATTATAATTTTCTCTGCCCCCACATGGACCATAATTCATAGATGATTAGTTATGCGCTACATGAACCGCAAAGGAAAAAGAAAACCCGACACTATGAACTTATCATTGCGATTTCATTCACTATTGATCATCTATATGGACAAGGAATTTCGCATGCATACTTATAATACTTTTCAATGGGCCCCCCCCAAAATTAAGGGGTTCAGGTTATTTTAATTATAGGTTAATTTCTCTTCAAGTAGGATCATTGATCTGACATCTGTGATAGGCCACTGATTACAATAGTATTACTGGAGTCTTAAAGATTATTTATTTGACACGTTATTATATAAAAAACAGATATGGTTAATTTGATAAGATTACTTTCCTCCCCACCAGTCTCAATCACAAGATTCACTTGATCAGGCAACATACACAGTATAATCATAATCTGACCTTAATCATACAAACTCCCACTGTTTCACTTGTTCCATTGTATTAAGTAATCCATACAGAAGGTGGAAAATCTTATGTGCAAGGGATTTAATATATTATAATGAATGCCACCTCGACAAAAGAGACAACATGGTCCATCATAGGTGGGTTTACCAAAATGTAAAGGGTGATCCTTAGTATAATACACCAAAACTCTAGTTTTATGCAAATCAGAAAAAGCCTCAATGGTATGGACAAAAGGAAGTTGACCTGGATATTTAGTTAATCTAAGTTGTTTTAATACTTGACTTGCATCACGCCCTGTAGGTAAATGATACTTTGATCTGTTATTAATTAATTCTTCTACAATTTCCTGCCTTAAACTACTATGGTGATTATCATGTCCATATATATATCGAGAAAAACATATAAACAAAGAATCACCGCCTCCTGGTACTGGATTTTCAATAAATCCTTCAGGTATTTCAGGTTGATAATTTTCAGGGGATTTATCTATTTGTTCGTCACAGGGCAATCGAGACAATATGTCGGCAACCACATTATCTTTACCGGGCAAGTACGTTAATTCATAGTCCAAATCATTGAGCTCTTCAAGCATCTCTAGCTTAACTCTCTGATTATACAAGAGCATATTTTGTAAACTATAACAATGGCTATTTATCTGAAAATCCTACACCTTATATCATATAAAAAGGTTTTAGATGAACGATAACGTCCCATCTAATAGCAGCTGATTCTCCCTTTCTTACTACTATAAGCCCTGCGTTGAGTCCTTGGAAAAAACTGTTGAAATATATTCTATCTTCTCCACATTCATTCTGCGATTATTACAAAACTTTGCTCATGACCACACACTTCCGGACATGTATATAGGATAAGGATTTACCTTCTCAGACCTATCAGGATAAGCTAACAATGGGGGATTAGTGAGTATTCTTTTTATTTCATCAAAGGCATTTTGACATTGATCTGTCCAGTGAACCTTTTGTTTATTTTTTAAAAGGTCGAACAAAGGTTTTGCTATTTCTGAACAGTGGGGAATATGGCGTCTATAAAAATTAACAAGACCCATGAATTGCCTAACCTGCTTAACTGTTTTGGGTATTGGAAAGTTTAGTACTCCTTTCAAGTTTCTCTCTAGAGGCTTCATACCCTCAGCTGACACAACATGACCCAAGAACTTTACTTCTCTTCTTAATAAATAGGTTTTTGAAGGTTTTAATTTAAACCCATTTACATGAAAGGCTATAAGAACTTCTTTAAGTATGGAGAGATGTTTTTCGAATGTGTCACTCATAATCAATACATCGTCCAAATAAATCATAACTTCTCGCCAGGATAAGTGACATAAGGCCAATCTCATTGCACGTTGAAATGCCGCTGGTCCGTTCTTGAGACCGAAAGGCATTCTTAAAAATTCCCAGTGAGCTAATGGTGTTGCTGTTTTTTCAATACTGTCGTCCTCCATCTCAATCTGATAATATCCTTTAATTAAGTCTATTGTAGAAAAATATTGCATACCTTGCATGTTAAATAGGGTGTCAATTAAATTTGGAATTGGGAATGAATCCCCTTTTGTTATTTGATTTAATTTTCTATAGTCTATGCAAAGTCGCATAGTCCCATCAGGCTTTCGTATGGGGACAACAGGTGCCGAGTAAGGAGAGAAGGACCTACGGATAATACCATCGGCTTCCAACTGATGACAAACTTCTTCAACTTCATAGAGAATTGGGCCTTGTAGGCGCCTTACTGGCACACACACTGGATCATCTACATAAGTTTCGATAGAATGTTTCAAAATACTCGTGCAACCTACATCAGCATCACCTAAACTTAGTGCCGTAGGATATTGCAATAAGAGATGGATTAACTGTACTTTTTGTTCCTCAGTCAATGTTGTGTTATCCAAATCGAAAGCAGCTCTTAAATTCTCAGCATTCCATTCAACATATGTATCTTGTGGCTTTTGAGTTAGTTCTACTGTATTTAAAGGAATTGGATTAGCATCTTTCTTTTGTAATATGGAAATAGAACCTGGAGAGTAACCTTTCTTGATTTTTATGGTACTTTCCGTTATATTATAACAATGTAAATTGACAATAGCGCTAGAAGTACTAGTAAATACTGCATAATCTATAATAAACCTATTATGGGAATAAGGAGTAAATAACAACAACATATTCCCTATTCTAACATGGAATTAATATATCCATTATAGCTTTAACGTAACAGGTATAGGGGAAATTACTATATATCTTTCAACCACTTATAACTATTCTCTTTCTTTAACAATCTATCATTATCTTTATCACTACTGTTAGTAGTGTTGTCATGATCGAATCACCAATTCTTTATCTGAGAAGATACAGGCAATAAGTTTCTGCTTTTAATAAAATCATATCCTATATATTCGATATCATAAGTTTCTTTATCATACGATACTACAAAAACCTCTGGCAATGTTTTATAAACGTCACTTGAAAGTTGTGAATTCGAGTTACTTCACCCAAAACAGGAAAAATTACTGTACCAATACCACTCACTCCTGTATATGGGGTAGACATTAATTGATATTTTTGTTGATTTAGCAATTTATAAGTTTTATTAGAAATTAAATTCAAGGAAGCGCCTGTATCTACCAAAGCTGTTAATAGACAATTCTGTTGTGACCCTTCAATAAACACTCCAACTAATAAAGTTTCTTCTGGAGGTGCTTTTAAATGATGCACTTGTATTAAATTCTCCGTAGGAGGAGGATACCCCTTATTATGAAAAATGTCTATAGGATCTGAATCCTTGTTAGAAATTTGGGGAATTTCTATCTTACTATTATCTACACTATCATGGAAATGGAAAGAACTATCATAATTTCTATCTATACTATTATCTATACCTTTTTTACTTACCCTATCTTTAAAAACTAGTTTACTTTCTTGTTCAGTTTTTTCAACCAACTGTGACCCTTCAATTGCTACTTGTCGTCGTGGAGACCTTTGTGGTTTAGGAGATTCATCAGTTATTAGCAATTGAGGAATTACCTCTGTGGGTGGGTCTTGAACCACAGACTATTCGTTTTCCGAAGCTTCTTTACTTTGATTTATTATATTTTTATTTGGTGTATTGCACATCATTCCCAAATGTGGGCCTCCACATATTGGACAACCCTGGTTTTCATCATTTTCTGTTTGCATAGTGTGTCTTTTGGGACAATTCTGTACTATGTGTCCAAATTCCTCGCAATGTATACATTTATTCTTACGTACATAACAATCGTCATGCACATGACCTCTTTTCCCACAAAATCTACATTTAGGTCGTAATCTACAATCTCTGATATGATGACCTGCTTTTTTGCAATAATTACATAGAGGTTGGGGTACCGATCTGGTCCATTGACGGGATCTCTGTCCCTCTTGTCTATCAGGTGTTCTACTTCTCTCTCCTCGGTTTCCTCCGCTATAATTACTTCTATTTCTATCGTTATACGAGCTTCTAGATTGTTGAGGTGGATTAGGTGGAGTAGCCACTGCTTGGGAATAAGTCTGAGGAATTTGTCTTTGTACCTTTTGTGAAGCTTGAAATTCCTCGGAAGGCATAAGTGTCATTGCATATGCAGATCTTGGTGGCTTGTCACCCATATTAGTAAAATTAGGAGAATAATGGCGTTGAGTCATACATGGTTCTATAGGAGTCAGATCAATGACTTCCGGTTGAGATATGGGAATCTGACCATCACTTAGAGTAGCTTTCGTAGAATCCTTTTTTATAGAATTATTTCTAGGAAAATTCTGATCTATTAATTTAACCAATCCATCCCATGATAACACCTCACCATTCATAGATATCTCACATACCAAAACTAGGGAATTTATTGTGTCCTGAATTTCAACTGGTAGACTATTTATAAGTTTCTCCCGAATAACCTTCATGGTACTAACATCCGTTCCCAGAAAGCTCTTTCAGCTAGTCCTTGCAACCGCAAAGCATAGAGTGGAATGGTCTCAGTGGTCAGTATTTGCGCAGCATTAAATGTACTTAAATAACTTTTTGTTTGCTTTTTCAAATATTCACCAAACCAATCAGTTAGTTCCTTTTTTATATTCACATAGCTGGCATTGGTTTTCATGAGGACATCATAGACCTGCTTTATATCGCCTTCCAAATGCAAGCCCAAATAGGTTCTCCATCCGTCAACCGTAGAACTAGGATAAGTTGAAAGAGCATAGTCTTCAAATCTGTTCAAAAATTGTGGAAAAGGTTCCCCATTTTCGAGACAATATTTTCCTACAGGAATAATTTTTTTTGATTTTTGTTGTTGTTGATTTATCATCATTCCCATCATTTGTGTGACCATATCCAAGGTTTGTTGATTTTGTTCTAATATTCTTAGCATAGTAGTATTCTCTTGAGTCTGAGATTGAGGGTTTTGTGGTTGTATACCTTGATGCAGTGACCTACCCATAGGCACTGGAACCTGTTGTAGGGGCAAGAAGTGAGTATATGGAACCTGTTGTTGGGACCCACTCATTCCCGACTGTATTCCACCAACAAAAGTACCATTCATAGGAACTCCCGCCGGCGGCAAACGTAATCTTGCCACTGTTGCCGTCGCTGGAGGGGACATCGTAAACAAGGAGGGTACTGAACCTGTCGAGTGTGCTGAAACTACATTCAACATCCCCGAAGACTCAGCTAAAGCAGGTTGGGACATTATTGACATAATAGGACTATCAGATGTCATCAAGGTTGTTGGTTGGCTAGCCAACAACCCTGATGTATCTGTTATGGATGTGGAGATGAAAGTGGATACTCCGAATTCGTCAACCACGTTTTTACTTCCATGCGCATACCGCTCGAAATTTCGCTTTTATTTTCCGCCATATCTCGGATCGAACGCCACGAAGAATAATTTAATTAATGGATAAATGTTAAATGGACAGGATATTAGAGTTCTTTATGGATAATTGCATAAAGACTTTTTAGAAGAACAGTAAAGGACATTCAAACAGCAAAGTAGAGAACAATCAAGAATTGTAGGATTAGGGAAGCTAAACTAAGTGTGGAGCTGATGCTTTATTGAATGAACAGTTACCTAACAGTAAATGAATGGAACAAAAGAGATAGATGAAAGAGAAGATAAAAGAGAAAAGGTAGCAGGCAAACAAAGGGCAGATTCTCTCACGAGAACTACGCTCTGCTACCATAAATGTAAATAATATTTGTGGAAAAAAATTTATAGTAATAATATGAATGATAATAGTAAGTAATTAATAATAAGAAATGACTAGAGAAAATAATAATAAAAATTGAAAAAAATAAACTCACCAGTGTTTGATATCGTCATGTAGTGTAGGGATGGAAAGTTAGAGGTCCACGGGTGTTGCTCATAGCACCATGAGAGAACAACCCCTTGCAACCCGAGTGCTTTTTCTCCCTTTGTTGATTTGTATCGCGAAGGAATAAATGCTAGTTTGTTTTTACCATCTGGTGATGAGAGTTATAACCTCTGGCAAGTTTACTCGAAAAAGAAGAAAAATAAAAGAATTAAAAAAAATACAAAGAAGCAATGTAAAAAAATAAAATAAAAGTTGAAAAAAATTGCCTCAAAAATGCAGTGATCAATCACTGAACATGTTTTCTAAGCACAACTCCACAAAAAAAAACTATAACTATCTTTATTCAACAATTGGGTACACTCTCAAAATTAGATGATTAGATATTAATATTATTGTTATATAATATTTACTGATTATATATATATATATATAATTTATAATATATTAATATATAATACTATATTATATAATAAAAGATTTTAATATATTGTATTGTATAATAAAATATATATATTATAATATATATATATATATAATATATATTAATATACTACTATATATATATAATTAAGTATATATAGATATATATAATATATATATATATATATATATCTATAAGTTAATATATATATTTAATATATATATATATATATATATAATATATATATAGATTATAATATATATATATATATATATTATATATCAGAGGTGGGCACTATCCTTACTATATTATATATATAATATATATATAAATATTATATATATATAATATACTAATATAATAATATATAATAATATATAATATATAATATACAGTATAAATACTATAATAAAACTACATCTACTTAACTAAACGCCACTACACCCAAGACCAAAACAACAAACCAAAATACATACACGCGCAGCTGACCAATATAAATCACAACCAAATAAACACCTCACCATCCGAAACCGACACACAACCACATCCAAACCAACACCACCAACTAACACACAAACAGACCATCGACATCGAGCCTGACAACCACACGCTCAAGGTGAATCTGAAATAACCTACTTCCATTTAACACCAAAACATTTACAAACCACCCATCCCAAAATACATGGAGTATAGACCATAGGCTTACCGTCAACCCCACTGGTAACCACGCCCAATACACTGTATACTAATAATACATATATATACAATATACTATATATACTCTAATATATATATACTAAGACTATATATAATCAAATACTATATACCTATCTATATATAGCTATACTCATATATTAATAATCATATATATATATATATTTATTATATAATATATATATAATATATAATCATAAATATATATATAATATAACTTAATAAATATATCCCCCAACCCTATATATAACTATCATGATTAACCATCTCCCCTGCATATGCACCCACACAACTTGCCTGACCGACCAGCCACACATGTAAATCCATCATCTAGTTGCTATGAAGTTATTGTTTTATCCAATTATCAAAAACTGACTTGAACCGATAGATGATGAAAGTTTGCTAGGCAAAAGAAGAAGAGAAAGTAGAAAAATGAATAGTATTATACTATCTTACAAGTAGAGTTCATGTAAGAATGAGCATTGATGTTAAATTTGGAGTCAGAAAATTTGATAAAGAAAAAGGTGTCCACACCAGAAAATTCAGAACATCAGTTTGCGTTTGTAAGAGCGATGGTATATGGATGGTAATAAGCTAAAATTTTGAAGAGAAGAAAATGGAATTGGAATGAGAAAGAGTAAGTAAAATAGTTAATAAAGCCAAAATCTCTAGACTCTGCTCTTTGTGAGTAACCCCAAAAAATGTGTTTGATGAATACTTCATTAAAAAAAAATTATTCAGAACAAACAACTGGTATGATGTGAGATATTTTTAAATCGCATTATTTGTTTTGCTCTATTGATGTTCGTACTTTTTCCAGTATGTTTGATAAAAATCGTTGTTTACTTAAGATGCCATTATTCAAATTGACGAGATCATTATTTTCTTATTTGTCACTAGTGCATCGGTTACATTGGTAAAAATCTACGGTCTGATCCTTGGTAAGAATGGACAGAGTCTTCATGCAATGCAACCTTTGAAAGCATTAATATTTTCACTAAGCTTAAAGAAATATATCAACTAAAGGCACAGCAGAAAGGAAACAGGAAAATCTGCCTCGTTTTTGACGATTCTTCAAAATTTCCTCGAGAAACAATCGCATTGTCTCTCTCAAGTCTACATCGCCAATTCAAGCAGTACTGCTTACCCAAACTTTAACACACGATTCTTGCAAGAAAATTTAAAATCTTGGCAGACGTCACCTTATCCTATGCCTTTGCATCCCAAACCTGGCTAAAAAAAAAATCCTATACTAAAGTGAAAAGAGTTTCCAGCTTCTTATTCCAATAAACGCCAAAAAGAAGCAATTTTTATTCAATAAATATATTATGATTTGCAACTTCTATTCCCTTTCGAATAAGATAATATTCCGGGATTTTGTTTCCAGTTCAAAAAAGATAATTAAAAATCCAGTACTTAAGTAACTGATAAAGATAGTCATTTGTAATCACAATCCATTTATATAGTGACATTCAAGACAACTGAAGAAGCCTTCTCAGTCCTTTCATATTATATCATATATATCATATATATATATAGATCATAAATAATTCTATATAAATATATATTATATAAATTATTATACTCAATATATTATAATACGAATATATATATATACTATATACAGTAATATCATACTATATATATATACATGAATATATTATATATAATTCTATATATATATAATATACTTATATTATCTATATATATAATTTATATTATATATATTACATACTATATTATATATAATATATAATATCATATATATATGTAACTATAATCTGTATATATAATATAATATACTAAATTATATTACTTTAAAAAAAAAAATAGTAATAATATACTACTATATAATAGATATATATATAATATAAATATATGTATATATACTTATATATATATACTATACTATAATATATACATATATAAATTATAACAACGCTCAATTCTATAAAGCACATAGACTCCTGAAATTACAAACGGAGGAAGCTGATGCTTTCTCTATACAGTCAACTTTATGAGAGCAATTTATATAAGGAGAGAGAAGAACCAAATTCAATACTTTAATATTTTTATGCATTTACTATTTCCCTCTGCGCTTTTAATTTATTATATATATATATTATAATATATAATATATATATATATATTATAAATATATATATATTATATATAGATATTTATATAATATATTAATATATACTATATTATATATATATATATATATATAATATATAATATTAATATTATATATATATATATATATATTAATATATATACAATATATATAATATATATAATAAATAGATAATATTATATAGATATATATACTATTTAATATGATATATAATTTTATATAATATATATTTATTATATATATATATATGAATATTTATATATATATATATAATATATATATATATTAATATATATAATAAATATACTATATAGTATATATATTACAGGCTACCGTCACTCACTAGTAGGGCTCAATTCAAGGAAGGGGCTAGAAAACAAAGAAAACTTAAAACTCACCCACTCCCTTGCCTAACACACTTCCTTCAGGTGGGCGTGGACGTGGGTCTTAAAGAGAGGAAGATTAAATACAGCAGGAAAAACAGATGAAAGCAAGTAATTTCATAGAACAAATGTGGCTGGAAAAAAAGAAGGCAACACAAAGAACGAACTGGGAATCTCCAATATTCACACAATGTTTATGTGAGAGCAAGGAATGTATTGTGCTACTAGGGTAACTGCTGGAGGAATGCGAGAGGTCAACTCCCTCGAGGCACTGCAGTTGTAATACCTATAGAAATGAGATAGTGCACTAATGTCACGTTGCAGAGAAAGAGGGTTAAGAGAGTTTGAAAGTAGGGGACCGTCTAATTAGCTTCAACCTTTTCCAAAAAAAGGGTGAAACAGGAGCCACCCAAATTGTGAGAACAGTACTCAGAAGAAGGGCGAAAAAGACCCTTAAATAACTGGAGTAACTGAACAGAAGAAAAAAAATTCCCGCAATCTGAACATAATTCAAGCATCTGTGAGGTTACCTTAGCAACCGTTGTGATATAAGATAATTTGATGTTCATGTTCAATCGAAGAAGGCTTATGTTCTTCACAGGTGAGACGTTAGAGCTGTCGAAAGAGATAAGAAAGTTGGGAGGTGTTTTGGAGAGGAAGATATGAAGAACTTAAGTTTTAAAAGAGAAGAGTTTCACAAAATTGTGGTAACCCCATCGAGATATCCAGTTAAGATCAGCAAGAATTGAATCAGAAAGATATGGAGGAGAGACAACCCTAGATTCAAACGAGGGAGCAGATTTGAAATGAGTAGAAGAATGGAGAGCTGAGTCATTGGCATCAGAGTGAACATAATTGGAAGCGCTGTTAAGATCATTGATGAAAAGCAATAATAAAGTTGGAGATAGTACAGAACCTTGAGGAACACCATAATTAACAGGAAATGGATTTGAGTTTGCTCCTTGAGCAAGGGCGAAAGTGGAACGATATGAAAGAAAGCTAGACATGGGTAAGCAAAGAGAAGGAGGAAACACAAAGAAAAGGAGCTTAGAAAATAGCGAAGCATGCCATACCAGGTCAAAAGATGTCGATATGTCAAGCGCCATTACACAAGACTCCCCATAATCCCTAAGGGCGTAAGACCATAGGTCAGTGAAATAGGAAAGTATGTCACCAGTTGACCTCGATTGTCGAGAGCCATGCTGATGATCTGAAAGAAGGGACTAAGATTCCAGATGGTCCAGGAAATGAGAGTTAAAGAGTGTTTCAAAGATTTTGAAGAGAATCCACTTGAGAGCTATAGGGTGCTAGTTAAAAGGGTCAGATCGGCTACCGTTTTTCTTCGGAATCAGCTGAACATATACGTGCTTCCAGCACTGAGGGAAAGTATTTGTATTAAGATATAGAAAGTAGAGCTGAACGAGGACAGGGTTCCAGCTCAGAAGCACACTCCCTCAAAACAAGGAGAGGAATGGCATCCTTTTCCTTCTTTACTCTCATAGAACTCAGGATCCCATGCACCCGATCGTGAGTAATGACACCTGAGAGGAGAATGAGGATAAGGAATTAGGTGATGAAAGGAAGCCAAAGAGATTAGCCATTTCAGAAAGAGTGTTAGCAACAGAATCGTCAGAATAAATAAGAGGGGGAAAGGCAGATTTACAGAGGTTAATAGAATTGTTTTTGTTTAAATCCAGAAATTTATATCAGTAGGAGTACCAAGAAGACCATCTCACTTCCTTTTAGTAAAAGCACACTTAACCTGTCGAATAATATCCCTGCAACGATTCTGAGCAGAATGAAAACTAGTTGAAGTGATAGGAACAGTAGAGTTTTTCCACGCCCAATTACGTATTGTCTCTCTCTCCTGTATGGCACCGGAACAAGTGCCATCAAACCATGGATTTTCGGGAGAAATGATTTAGTTGAAGATGCAATGAACCTTCTCATCCCTTCTGTGATCTTTTTTTTAGCAGACATCGAGGCATCCTCCGTAACAAAACAGGATTCAATCCAACGGTATTTAGCGAAGAAGCGACGCAATGCCTACCACCTCCCAATTAGCCCTATTAAAGTGCCAGAAAGTTCCCTTAGGGAAGGGTGGAAGTGCTGGAAAGAAAATTCTATACTTAAGAGCTACCAGATTGTGTCCAGAGCTATCGGTAGAAGGGGGAATGGTGTATTTGTAACAAGAAAGAGAAGTTGTGAATCATATGTCAAGAGTGTTCAAGAATTGGTAGGACTATCTGGTATGTGTGTGTAGGTTCCTTAATCAACGATTCCATATCGTTGAGAATAATGAATGTTTTGGACTCCTTATCACCTTATGAGCATGAAAGGAGCTCATTCATTCAGGTTGGTGTTCGTTGAAGTCACCTACGTAGAGGACCTCGGCAGTAGTAACAATCACGGATTCCAATGAATTGCGGTCACCGGTGACCGCTTTTTCCCAGCGTTTTCCTGAGGCCTTTTTCGGGGTCTTTCGCGCCGCCGCGGCTTCCTTTTGTGTAACTTTTCGTGTCTGGGCCCACGCCTGGGGGTGTCCCCCTGGGGCCCCATATTTCTATTGATTCGCCATGTACGTGCGTGAGTGTGTTTATGCGGGAGCCTATGCTCACGTACTTTCATGAGAGTTTTTTACCCTACCCCCCTTAGTTCATCCCCTACCCCCCTATGAAGTAATCAGCTTATAGGCTGGGCCAGGGCTCGAGCCCTGCACTCAGGGTCTTCCCTAAGTGATATTTTGGCCACCTACCGGCATGGGCTACTTTCTGGTGTACTTTTTGGGGTTCCGGTCCCCCCTGGGGTCCCCTATTTCTATTGATTCGCCATGTTACTTGAACGTGAGGGCGTGTGTGTGTTGAGCACATGCTCATGCAGCATTCACAGAGCGTTTTTTACCTGCCCCGCCTTTGTTCATCCCCTACCCCCCTTTGTTCTCGTCACCATAATACGTTCGTGAGTGTGTTTAGGCCTATATGTGCTCATGTAACACCCTAACCGTGTACGGGCGACCTCGTACATGATGGGTAGCCACGTCCATGAAAAGTTAGCTGAGCTACTTTCAGGCTACTTTCATGAAAAGCAACAGAGCCGGACCGGAAGGCCAACGAGACGCGTCCGCCGGCGCGAAACCGACGCGAGAGCGCCCGCAGACGCAATATTACGGCGCGTGCGCGAACGCAAAAATATTTCGCTGGTTATGGGAAAATTTCAATAATAATGGGTGCGGATTGAGGTAGTGTTAGTGATAGTATCCGTTGGGTATATATATATATATATATATATATATATATATATATATAATATATATATTATATATATATTATATATATATATATATATATATATATATTATATATATATATATATATATATATATATATATATATATATATATATATATATATATAATTTATTTTGTTTTTACTAAAAATTTATGCTATTCATGTTTATAACGTAAAAATTTACGTTTTTACATACCCTAAAGCAGTAAATCAGTAAATCAAACCACCATACAACCACCCTCCTACCCAACTATGATCTATTGATCTATTGATCTATTGATTCATGTCATATTTTTATTAAAATTACTATGTTTTACACACCCTAAAGCAGTAAATCAGTAAATCAAACCACCATACAACCATCCTCCTACCCAACTATGATCTATTGATCTATTGATTCATGTCATATTTTTATTAAAATTACTATGTTTTACACACCCTAAAGCAGTAAATCAGTAAATCAAACCACCATACAACCACCCTCCTAACCAGCTATGATCTATTGATCTATTGATCTGTTGATTCATGTCATATTTTTATTAAAATTACTATGTTTTACACACCCTAAAGCAGTAAATCAGTAAATCAAACCGCCATACAACCATCCTCCTACCCAACTATGATCTATTGATCTATTGATCTATTGATTCATGTCATATTTTTATTAAAATTGTTATGTTTTACATACCCTAAGGACGTAAAGACGTAGGGCAAGCTGTGTGGTGAGGGGTTCCCCCCCTCACCACCCCTCTGTGCGATACGTCCTTACGTCTTTACGTCTTTACGTCTTTACGTCTTTACGTCTTTACGTCTTTACTGTTACAATATCAATTTTTGTTTATTAAACATGGTGTGCGTGTGTGTGTGTGTTTGTGTGTGTGTGTGTGTGTGTGTGTGTGTGTGTGTGTGTGTGTGTATGTGCGTGCGTGTGTGTGTGTGTGTGTGTGTGTGTGTTTTAATTGTACTAAGCAATTGTAGTGACATCATAGCCAGATCAAAGCATAGGATATATATATATATATATATATATATATATATATATATATATATATATACTATATTATATATAATAATATATATTATATATATATATTATATAATATATATATATATGTATATATGTATATTGTATATCATGTGTGTATATATTTATTATGTACACTATATATATCAATATATATATATATATATATATATATATATATAATAATATATATTTATGAACATGAAAAAGAAGAAGTCTCACATGGAATGTATCGGTGCTTAACAGGTTTATATGTGTTTTCAGTACTCGCTAATGAGTCTGAGGACCCACTTAATGGGGTCCTAGCTGAATGACAGAGGATGATGATGAAGTAAAAATGGGGGTATAGAGCTGAAAAGAGATAGGAGATGGAGGTACTCGCACCAAAAAACTTGCTTATCGACTTACTTTATCAATCCAGTGTACAAAGATGTATGTAGTTAGAGCTTTTATACGTAGATTCCTATATTTTATTTATTGAAAACTTGTTTCATTGTTAAAGTTTTTTGTTTTTCAAAGAAAAAGTTGTCAAATTTTCAATAAAAACAATGTTTTGCTGACCCTAAAGCAGTAAAACAAATACCGCAACCCCAAGGGGTGCCCCTCCCCAAACTCTGTCCATACCGTATTTTTCTGTGCCAGAGATGGAATTGACCGACTCTGGAGCGGAGTTAGATTGGAGTTGCAGATAGTAGTAGTAGTAGTGGTGGTAGAGGAGTCTGAATTGTTAATACATAAATACGAAACGGGGAACGACGAATCGTGGAAAGATCCCAAAACCAAGATAGCTAATATATATAACCATAACAACATCATCAAAACTACCACCAACAACAACAATGTCGACAACAACAACAACAACAACAACAACAACAACAACAACAACAACAACAACAACAACAACAACAACAACAACAACAACAACAACAACAACAACAACAACAACAACACAAACAAAAAAACACAACAACAACAACAACACACAACAACAACAACAACAACAACAACAACAACAACAACAACAACAACAACAACAACAACAACTTAGGTCCCCTAACTATCTTTATCAAAAATATAACCATTATGGACAGCGAATAAACGTTGACATTAACAAAATTCTCCAATGAAGCTAACCAAGACAAACGTTTCTAACATAATTTTCTAACATAGCTAGATTTTTCAGATTGAGATATTAATAAAGTCACTTATTTTTATGTTTAGTAAGGAAACATTTCAGTAAAAACACGTTTTTACTGACCCTAAGTACTTAAAGCAGTCGGGGCTAATAGCCCCGCCTGCATGGGTCCATCACAACCTCTCTCTCCGACCCATGCTTTACTGCTTTTATAGCTTTACGGTATCTGTTTGTTACACCCATTTTTCATGAAAATAACAGTAATAATAATAAAGATTCTTACTACCTAACAGCGGGATACTTGAACAAGAAGTAAAAGATGCTATGTTACATCAGACATTAAGCTAGAATGGATACAGAGTCCGTATAACAGTGGTAGCGATAGTGGTAGTAGTAATAGTAGTAGTAGTGGTCGTAGTAGTAGCAGTGGTCGTAGTAGTAGCAGTAGTAGTAGTAGTAGTAGTAGTAGTAGTTAGTTAGCAGTGGTCGATAGAGTAGCAGTAATAGTAGTAATGGCTGTAGTAGTAGTAGTAAGTAGTAGTGGTGGTGGTAGTAGTTATAGTAGAAACTTATTTACTTATTAAATATAACACCCCAACTCTATTCAATTCGTACATACATTTTTTTAGAATTTTTCACTAAGCCCTTAAAAAGGAGTTAATAATAAATTTAATAAAAATTTTCCGCTGCACAACTTCGAACCACTAAAGCTAGATTAAAACTAATCTTAATTCGTATCAGTGAACGACATCCCCGACTGCGATTGGGCCGTTAAGCCTAATCACAGTGAAGGATTGTTTGATAAGAGGTCCCAAAACATAGATAACTGAAGAAGAAGAAGATGAGTCATCGGAGGCTCTGGTTCAGGAGCCTGAGTCGGAGCCTGACTGGAAGTCTGGCTCCAGACGCGGGTCTGAGTCGCAATATTACTACGCAGACGCTAAAATATTTTCTATTTAAGATTTTATAAGGGAGAAAAAAAAAATGGCGAATATATATATATATATATATATATATATATATATATATATATATATATATATATATATATATATATATATATATATATATATATATATATATATATATATAATATATATATATATATATATATATATATATATATATATATATATATATATATATATATATATATATATATATATATTAAAATGTTGATAGAAAAAACAATAGAATGGAATAAAGGGGTAGATGTGGCGTTTGGGGACTTTGAAAAAGCCTTTGATAGGCTTGATAGGGTAATGCTATGGCGAGCACTGGACGAAGAAGAGTATGAAGTACCGCAAAAATTAAAAAACACAATAAAA
>JABUQX010024559.1:0-5000 GCA_015478945.1 Trachelipus rathkii | reverse complement strand
GAAGAAGAAGATGCTGAGGTACGTGATGGATATTAATAAGTGAGGGGGTTTGGGATGGGAATATAAAAACATTATGATGCTTTATGTAAGATTAAGTTAGTGGAGGCATAGATGCAGAGGAGAGAGATAAGCAAGGATGCTGACAGAATTAAGAGTAAGGAGTTAAGTGAACAAGGATACAAGTAGATTTATGTGAGAACAATGAAATAAATCAGTTGAATGTAAATAAGGTGAAATTGCAAATCTGAAAGCATATGAAGAAGGCCTTTGTTGGTAGTGCAGGAGAAGTATGTGGATGTGCTAAAGTAAGAAGTAAGCATGTCAAAAGTGAGCTGTGGAATGAAGTAGGTGATACATATATATTAAATATATATATGTCACATAATTCGATCTTGTACCTTCCGCTGCCTTCTACTGGTGTGGCCTTCTTTATGCACGGTAGTAGTCTAAGCGCTGTGACATTCCAGGTCGTAGGTTGCTTGATTTTCTTCAGGAAAAGTTCTACCGTCTAACCCAATTCCGTTGAGTCGTTTAAGTCGTTGTATTGGGACTTCTTTACACTCTCCTTTAAGTCTCTTTCCTCTGAATTTCACTTTGGTCCTCAAGAGTATGCCAAGTCTTCTTTCAAGAGCTTTTAAGATTCTAACGACATTTCGTTAATCTTTTAGTTAAATTCCAAAGCTCCATATAGGAGAATATGGACAAAAGAATATGTGAATTAGTGATTCTTACTGTTATCTTGCTCTAATCTTAAAGGCTGTTCGTTTTTGCCTTTATTTGCTAATGAAAAATGCTGTAAGATTTTCGTTGTTTTCGTCAAACCTTAGCGGCAAAACTCGCCAAAAAAACATGATTCTCAACGTATCAGGAATTCTTAAATCTCTGAAAGGTTGCTATTTTTATACAAATATTTTATTCTATATTACACAAAATTAGGGACATTTTTTACGTACTTGGTGAGCATTTTTTTTTACGATTTTGCGGCGTTTGACAAAAACGAACCGCAACTTTGGAGCAGTTGTTTTTTTAGAACAAATGCAAACACGGCTTAAGTAATACACACCAAAGAGTCCAAAATATAAAGAGCGGCAAACGAGGAATGGCCAGCTTTTTTTATATTTTATTTTCGCTCTTTTTATTTCTTTTGTGTAAACTAAAAATTGATTACCGTTTAATATTATATAAAATTGTTTTTCGCATTTATATTTGTGATTAAATTATCAAAATAATCTTCGACATTGTATCAATTTCATTCTTGTAAATCTCTAACTACCTAACAAATAATATTAAAATCTTTTTAAAATTATAAAAATGCAAAATTTAGTTTTTTTATCATTAAAATGATAAAGAATACTAACTATTTGAGAAAAGCGATCCTTACAAATGATGGAAAATTTCGCTTAATCTTTTCATAATCCAAGTTTCAACTGTGATAATCATGTAGGATACATAGAACATATATTATATACTAATAGTATATATATATATATATATATACTATATATATATATATTATATTAGTATATTATATATTATCATAATATATTATTTATTATTCATATATATATATATTTACTATTCTCTATTTATCTGTTTCATTTCTTAAAGTGCATTTCTTCACATTTTATAGATATATGTGATATTTATATTATATATATATATCTATTAATATATATGATAATATATATATGTATATATATATAACTAGTATACCTATGTTTCGATATTACTCAATACAGTATCACATACACTAAGTTACATACTATATATCTTTAACATATATATTACAACTAAAGGTTAATATAATATATATACTATAATATATAATAATATATTTATTATTATATATATATTACTATATATATAATAATATATATATATATATATAATATATATATGATATATACTATAGTATATTAATATATTAATATAATATTTAATATATAATATCTATAACTATTAATAGTAATATTCTTTTATGCTTTAGATAAGCCTAAACGTTGCCACCCTACTTTTGACCCCAAAAAGTGCGAGGAAGACCCTATTGTGACCCCAACCGACTGCAGTAAGTTACTTTAAAGTTTGTGACAATACGTTCTTTAATTTAATTTAATTAATTAATATTTAATTAATTTTTTTTTTAGCATTTATGTACTTATATAAAATATCTATCTTATTTATTATCTTCTATCTATCTTATCTATCTATCTATCTAAGTTCTACAATATCTATCTAATTATTATTTTATTATTATTATTTATTATTAACTTATTATATTATTATTTATTATTAGGACTTAATATTGGTATATCTGGATATTATTTTTAGTAGTAGTAGTAGTAGTAGTAGTAGTAGTAGTAGTAGTAGTAGTAGTAGTAGTAGTAGTAGTAGCAGTAGTAGTATTTAGGAATTCAACATCAGCCTTTGATTTTATACAAGCATTACATTTCACTTCCAAGATTGAAGTTTATACCAAATGAAAGACAGGAGAAATGATCAAACGGGTCAAATGGTCGAAATTTGTAAAAAAAAAATATGGTTAGAGTTTCTGTAAAAAATCCAAAAAACTTAACTTAACTTAACTCTAGACTTAAAACTTAACCTTAAACTTAAACCTTAACTTAACCTTAACATTAACTTACTTACACAACTTAACTTAACCTACCTAACCTAACCTAACCTAACCTACGCCTGCGGAGAGATGTACGGTAAATTATTTTGCTGCCTTTTCGAACATTTGACATGTCAACCGTTTTCCCTGTCAAACATTTGGGCTATTCTCCCCAAGATTCTAAAGATTTATTTTTGAACATTATTAAGTTTACTTAAAAATATTTTTTGAAAATAATTTCATACAGATAGTAGAAGCGTTAAGAGAAGAGAAGAGAAGAAGAGCGGAAGAAGAAGAAGGAAAGAAGCAAGAATAGACAAGGATATTACAAAACGCCTTACGCGTAAATCATTATTGTGACGGTTTCAATTCGAGATATATGATTAGTATCCAAGAAACCCAAAACTAAGTAATAATTATTAATTAATTACATTAATTAAATCCAATATGTTAAGTATTCAAAGAATAATTCATGGTAAGTATTCCTAGTTTGAATGGTCTTGTCTCGAGTTTTGATGCAGAAGGCTCGCGATCCAGCTTTTTGCATTTTCAACGATGCTTATAGGATTTGATAGAATGTTTGGAGTATTACCCCATGGTTTTAATTGCCATTTTGTCATGTGTAAACTTGTACAAGATTTTACGAATTATTGTTAGCGTTGGTTAGATATGCCATATCCGGAAATCTATTCTTTTTGTAACCTATATAAGCCGACGTACAGTTGACAACTGCAGTTAAGATGATCTGGTTAACATAAGGATCAATTGTCGGGCAATAGCATTCTTGTAGTGAAGAAGTAGAATTTGTTTTAAAATAAAAGTTTGACTTTAATTTTGATTGTTTCGAAATCGTAAATACATTCATCAAATATTCGCATGAAATTGAGTGGGTACTTGTACATATGGACATCTTCGCATGGCTTGCACAGCATATCCGGCACATGATTTTGTTAGGTTTGTGGCGTCGAAACAGAGCATCCGATTCCCGGTTCGACTACCTAAGACGCTCTTGAACCTATTCAAGAAGTTTTCCTTCCTCTAGTATTACAATATACTCTTCACAAGATGATACTTTACCAGAATATATAGATTCGAGCGAGAGATTCAGCATCCAATATTTACTACACGCCTGAAATCCTCTAACAGGATCTAAACGAAGTATACTCTTCTTTAATTATTCGATACAAAACGTGAAACATCTTTTCCTTTTTATTTTTCCTTCGACTTCTTCAATACTCATGACTTTCAAGCGTAAATGATACTCGAAGAATGGCACATTGCTTGATGAACGTGAGATGGGGTGATCCATTTTTGCGATAGCGATCGTTGACATGTTAATATTCCGAGAGCTAAGAGAAGCCGGACTGTTGTGTGCTGTGGTATACATGGTATTCTTGGAGTATCTGAGTTCGTCATCGTATCATAAGTACGTTATGTTTTGATATAGATGCTGAGGCTGAGTGAGTCGTAGTGAATCCTTCGATTAGGGCTATCGCTTGATGATGAGGTTTATGTATTTGGATTGTTTTGATTATGATCGCCGTCTTTAGTCTGCTGGTGTAGGTATATCTCATGAGCGCCTAGTAAATAGCTTATCGTAGATGTCAGAGATAGTATACTGTACGCTGAGCGTGGTTAATAGTAAGTGATATAGTCTAGTCCTATCGTGCACTCTGATTGGTCTCGTCTAACGTTTCTGTGTGGCTGTTGCTTGTTAGTGTTATTATGAATTGATAATAATATATATATTATATGTTATACTTATATATATACGTTTACATATATTTGTGGCCAGGTATATAAAGATGTTTAGTCTAGGTTTAGATAGAGAGGCCTTTAAGGTAACTGCATAATATATATATCCCTAGAGTGTTCACTCTTCCTGGCCTCTATGCCAACTTGTGAAGAAGGTAACCTTTGTCGAAAATCAGCACGGTTATATTTGTCACTGGTGGCAGCAAATCGATTACTTAGATGGATACCGATTAGTGGTGGAACCACCTTATTCGATACGATATACTACATATGATAGTATAGTATATTATTATATCGTATATAATTATATATATTATCGCTATAGATAATATACTAGGTTTGATAATATGTTATATGTTGTAGTCATTGGTGGCATATAGTAATATATATAATATATATTATATTATATTATTTATTTAATACTTTACTATAGTATAGACTATACTAATTTATATATATTATATATATATATATATTATATATATATAAATATATATACTTATATATAATATATATATTATATTATATATATATTTATCTTATATATCTTATATACTATATACAAGCTCGACACACACACACACATCAACAACACACGCACAACACCGCAACATCTCTCTCTTGGGTGTTGTTG
>JABUQX010024558.1:27500-47348 GCA_015478945.1 Trachelipus rathkii | reverse complement strand
CTTTGTGTGGCGAATCTGAAGGAGTTTGAGAGGATTGTAGAGAGATTTGTAGGGTGTGTAAAAGGAAGGACTTGAAAGTAAAACGTAGATAAGAGTAAGGTTAGTGGTTGTGAGTGAGGAAAGTCCTCGGTGTGAAGTTATGTTAGATGGTGAGCAGCTGGAAAGTGTCTGAATTTAAATATTTAGGCATATGTTGTACGAAAGGTAGCCGGATGATGCAGAGAGCGTAGTAGAAAATTGTGAATGGCACTAAGATGGCTGGTGCAGTTAACTCGTTGTGAATAAAGTGGGACTAAGTCTTGAGTGCGCTAGGGGCTTACATGAGGGTCATGTTGTTACCCGTGTTAATCTACAGTAGTGGGACTATGGTCTGGAATAAGAGGTATAGATCTAAATTACAATGTGATCAGATGGACAATCTTAGTGACGTGCTAGGTGTGAAAAGAAATGATAAAATGAGGACTGAACGTATTAGAGTTGTTTGGTGTGAGAATGGGGTAATGAGAGAATAAATGAAAGTACGTTGAGATGGTTTGGTCATGGAAATGGATGATAGTCGGTCAGTTAAACGGATGTATAGTGGTAGGTGTGTTCGGAATCGACCGGATGGGAGACAAGAAAAAGTGGAATGAGTCAGAAAAGGAATGCCTGGAGGAGAGAATGTGAGTTTGGCAGAGGCGAGAAGAAAGTTGCATAACAGGAGTGAATGGCGGGGTTTTATGAGGAAGTATGGTTGTGGCCCAGGTTAAGCGAATGAACCCACACATTGACAAGATACCACATTGATAGCTGAGGGGTCCATCGCGGTACTGTGAAGCTCTAGGGTGGATTTCTTGTCGACTGCGACGAGTTCTCACCAATTGGTATAAAAGGAAGTGGTAAGGCTGGGCTTTCTTTTCTACTTGCCTCATATTCTTATAATATTTTTCTACTTCCGGTGCATGTTAGGCACCTTAACTCCAGTCTTGGGGAGAGAAGATGGGGAATGATGATGTTGATGATGATGATGATGATGTTGATGATATATATAGTATATATATATACATTTGTCTATAGCATGTACCTATATATATATATATATATATATATATATATGCAAGTTTTTATAAAGTACTTGTACTTGTACTGGTACTTGAACAAATTCTAGAGTATTTGTACTTGTACTTGAACAATTCTAGAGTACTTGTACTTGAAAAAAATGTACTTGAACCCAAGCCTGATATATATATATATATATATACTTAAGATGAGCAGTATATATATATATATATATATATATATATATATATATGAGAAAGAGTATATATATATATATATATATATATATATATATATATTCGAAAATCTGTATAATATTGGCAGTAATGAAGAGGTGATAGTAAATGTGTGTGGGTTTGATGGTGCAAGAAGGTAATAGGTATTTCTTTGGGGATGCAGAGGTTATAAGTAAAGTAGGAGGTAATGGGTAGAGTGCAATGCTGAAGAATGGTAAATCTGCATAGATGAAATTACTGGTGAAATGATCAATAACGGAGGCGAGATGGTGATTGATTGGATTTGGAAGTTGTGTAATAAAGCGTTTATGGAGGGTATAGTTCCGAGGGATTGGAGAAGAGCAGGAATAGTACTTTGCAGCAAGGGTAAGGGAGGTAAAGGGAACCTGTAGAAATTATATGGAATTAGTTTGTTGAGTGTTGTAGGGAAAATATAAGCTGGTATTTTGGTGAAAGAGTGTCGAGACTGAAGGATGATTGGTGAAGAACAAGGTGCGTTTAGGAGTGGTAGAGGATGTGGATCAAATCTTTACATTGAAGCAAATGATTGTGAAAATGAGAGAGAAGAAGAGTAAATTGTATTTAGGTTGTATGGATTTGCAACAGGCGTATGATAGGGTTAATAGGGAAGGTCTATGGCAGGTGTTAGTGATATAGTATAGTGTTGGTGATAGGCTTCTTAATGGAATCAAAAGTATGTATGACGATAGTGAGGCAGTGAGTAAGAATAAATAGTGTCAAAAAGTGATTGGTTTAGTACTAAAAGCGGAGTGAGGCAGGGTTGTGTTATGTCTCTTGGTTATTCTTAATTGTATATGGATGGGTTATGAAAGAATTAGAGGTGTTGGTGGCAGGAAATGGTGTTGGATATGTTGGAGATGAGTGGAGGGTGCCCTACCAATTATATGCATGCGGATGATTTTGTTTTGTATGGCGAATCTGAAGAGAGTTTGGAGAGGATTGGTAGAGAGATTTGGCAGTGTGTGTGTAAAAGGAGGGGTTTGAAAGTAAACGTAGATAAGAGTAAGTTTATGGTTGTGAGTGAGGATAGTCCTCAGTGTGAAGTTATGTTAGATGGGGAGCAGCTGGAACAAGTGTCTCGAGTTTAAATATTAGGGTATATGTTGATGAGAAGGGAACGGATGATGCAGAGTGTAGTAGGGAAAGTTGTGCAATGAAAGGTGGCTGGTGCAATTAAACTGTATTGGTGAATGTATAGGGACTAAGTCTTGAGTGCGCTATGGTCTTGCTATGAGGGTATGTTGTTACCTGTGTTAATATAGTGAGACTATGGTCTGGAATAAGAGGTATAGATCTAAAGTTCAATGTGTTCAGATGGACAATCTTATGGGCGTGCTAGGTGTTAGAACAGGGTTCACACTTTCTGGAAACAGTCAGGGAAAGTACAATCGTAAGCTTCAACTGTTTAAAACATGCCTATCAGAAACCCAAAAATCATTGAAAAACAGTGAGCCTTTAAAAATTCCTAAACATAAGCAATAATGATCCATTTAATCATGTCACAGATTTTGATATTATTTCTTCCTACTTCCACATAATTCCATGTTCTATACGTATCAGGGACAAGAAACAAGGATTTGATAGTTCAATATTCATGAATCTACTTCTATCCTGTTTCTTTCTATTTTTAGTTCACTATTACCTACTATTCTTCCTATTCTGTTCGTAGAAGTTGTTCCAAGTTCATCCTTCCGATTGATGGTGATTGGTATATGGATGTGTTTTAGACTGTATGACTTATGACTTAATCTGTTTATATCTTTTTCTCTTTTTTAGGGAATTATACTTTGAGGTGTTTTTTTTTTTTGAGGTTTTGATTTGACGTAGGGATTTTTGATTTTTGTGCAGTTGAAGGTATTTATTTATTTATAAAATGACTTCAAGCAAAAAAAAGCTTAACTTTAACGACCAGTGGTTGGACGTCAAACTGAACCTTGGTTCATTTCTGTTCACAGATTTACAATGTCTCGTACTTAATATTATGGAAAGATTTCTTAAGTCCAGTAAATGCCTGCTACAACCAACAACTAAGCTTTTGCATTAGATTTACATGACAAACTTGAATGCCAGACTGTGCAAATCAAAATGACAGAAAAGATATTAGAAAGATATCCTCTGAAGTACAAGCCTGTCCAATGGCTCTCATCATTGGATCCTAGTATAGTTTTTCATCAGCCAGAACAAGGGAAACAAAGATTTGATTTATTGCTAGAGGCATTGTAACAATAACTGAATCACAGATTCTGTTGCTGTGAAAGAGAAAAAAAAGCACTATACTCTACTTTGCAGTGAAGCTCATTCTACCCCTGAATTAAAAATTCAAATATTTTTGGATGGTGATTGTCCTTCAAGACTTGATGAGGTTTTTTCTTCTCTTCTATAGCACCTGAGAATCACAATGTTATGCGGAGTTGTGGCAAATTATTAAATTAGACTGATATTTTCGCATGGAAATGCGACAGCGGAAGGAGGGTTTTCTATAAATTTAGCAATTTTAGTGGAGAATCTGAAAGAACGTAGTCTGATTTCTCAAAGAACAAGTGCACAATTCTATAAGATCTTTTCATGAAAGTATTCATAAAGTTCCTACCACCTCAAAAAATGTTGACAATGTAAGAGCTGCCCATAGGGAGATATGAAGAACATCTCAAAGAGTCAAAACAGAAAGAAAAAGAAGTAGAATAAAAAGGTTGAAAAAGAATATTATCCATACAGATCAATAAACTTGAAGAGCAGAGAAAGAGATGTTAAAACTGAAGGCTTTAACAGAAGAAGCCGCTATAAAATCAAAAATTCAAATGCTTGAGAAGAAAAAGTTAATCTAAATCTCCCATTTAGAACTTTTGTGATTACGTTATCCACCTAGGCTATTAATGTAAGCTTTTAATTTCATTTTCTTTTTGTATAAATGTAAATTAGTTTTGAAAAAAATAAAAAAGGAGTGCTTTGAACGGTATTGGTAAGGTATAGGCTTATTACTAAAAAAAAAAATATTTTTTTTAAATTCATCCATGATGATGAACAATTTCTAAAGTAAGTTTTCAATAATTTAATGTATGAACTGAGTAAATAGGGTGCATTAATATATATTTTATACACCAAAAATAACGTGAACACGCTGGTCAGGGAAAATTTGCAGATTTGGTCAGGGAAAGTCAGGGAAAGTCAGGGAAATCAAATTCAAAATTTTAGTGTGAACCCTGTAGAAGAACTGATAAAATGAGGAATGAACGTAGAGAGTTGTGTGGTGTGGAAAGGGGTAAGCGAGAGAATAAATGAAAGTATGTAGAGACGGTTTGGTCATATGGAAAGGATGAATGATAGTCGGTTGGTTAAGCGGATGTATAGTGGCGAGTGTGTTGGGAACCGACCGGTTGGGAGACCGAAGAAAAAGTGGATTGAGTCAGTAAACGAATTTTTGAAGGAAAGAAATGTGAGTTTGGTAGAGGCGAGAATAAAGGTGCATAATAGGAGTGAATGGCGGGGTTTTGTATGGGGGTATGGTTATGGCCCATTCTTCAGAAATAATGTTTTCAGGAAATCAAGTTCTTTTGTAAAATTGACATAAGATGACGAAATTTTGTATCCCTTGTCAAATAGAAATATTGAGTGGGGCGTTCCTGCTGGTCTTCCTTTCGACTTATGTCTTGTTCTTCACTGCTTTTCTTTCTGGATGCTTGTTACACACCTTACTCCCATTCTTGGGAAAATATGAGAAAGAAAGATAAAGAAAAAATATATATATATATATATATATATATATATATATATATATATATATATATATATATATATATATATATATATATATATATATATATATATATATATATATATATATATATATGTCAGGTATATTTACAATATTCATGACACATTACACAGTAGAAATAGAAATAATAATAATAATAATAGTAATATAAAAACATATTAATAATACTATCAACGTTAAAAAGTAATAATAACAGAAATAATAATAGTAATAATAATAATAATAATAATAATAATAATAATAATAATAATAATAATAATAATAATACTACACACTCTCATATACACACACAAACCCATGGAATAACAACTATGAATGCATACCGAACCGGACTAGACTCTTCATTTAGGACTACAACTTTGTCTTTAATGGGAAGATTTCCTAATAATAATAATAATAATAATAATAATAATAATAATAATAATAATAATAATAATAATAATAATAATAATAATAATAATAATAATAATAATAATAATAATAATAAATATAAACTTTCTACCCCTTGTGCACACGCTATTCTCTCTCGCACAATTTAACCCTACCACTGATAATTTTACCTCCAATATAGATCTCAAACTCCACCTTACCCTCACTTTCCATTTTCCCTCCAACCTCATGATCCTGGTTACTAGTGACAAATGCCCACAAAATAACCTGATAACACTTTAATAACAGTCTCCTATTAAAACAACCTGGTATAAACCCGGTGGTAACTTGATCACGAAAAATAGCATTATAACACTCCAATAATAATTTCTTAACTCAAACCTCGTGAAAATACCTCAAAATCTACCTTAAAATATGCTATCAATTGACTATTTACATTTTCCATCTCAACTCGTCAATCCTAATTTTAACATCATTTCCTACTTTTAGTTCAACTATTCCAGTGTTAACCAGTTTTAATACTTTAGCAACCTTAATACCAATGTTATTCCATTTCTCTCCTGATTTTAACAAACTTTATGCAAAAATGACTGCAAGTTTCCTATTTAGTTTTAACCTTTATAAAATAATTAGTTTACTTACCCAGCTTAGGGGGTTTGATGACCTTAAATGCAGTTTACGCAACCTTATTGCAAACTAGATGTACAAACTCTTCAATAAATAACTGTAAATTCAATCCCAATTAGTATCACTTATAACACCATTTTACTTTAAACTATACAACCTGTGTACGTGATTTCTCGAACGTGTTCCACGCTCACCTTGATATAGCAAAATGAGTCTTTCCCAAATGCACCCACGCGCGCAACTCAAATTAGGTGGTTGATTTCTATCTGTCTACCATATAACTCCCCCTCCAAGATTGTGCAACAATCTTAAAAAGAAAAAAAAAAAAAAAATATATAAGTGCCAACCGTCTAACTTACTCCATCCTTCCAGTTGATGCTCTCCTTCGTGCTTCGGTCCTTTTCTCATACTCTATAACCCTCCTCATTACGTTTGGCTGTTCCGGTACCGTTCCTCTCGACCTTGTGAACGGTGCCCTGTACATATCCTCTGGTTCTGATGTACTCCATTCCTGTTGTCTAACACTGGTACCAATCATCATTGCGTCCGGCACTTCACCTACTTCCACGAGCTCCTCATAAATAGACCTTGGTCTATACTCTGAACCTTCTGGGCTGGTCACCTTGATATTAACCTCTCCTGCCTCTTCTACCTGTTCCCCCACCTGGTCTTCTTCTTGCGTCTTAAAGTCTGTATCTTGATTCTCCTGGTTTCCGATCGAATCCACTACCTTGTCTGAACCCAAATCGATTTCCTCCTCACTCTCGTCGCTAACCCTTACTCCGAACGTTTAACTATCTTTCGGGAACCCTATTGATCTCTCAAATGCCTCAATGTCATATTCACTCTCCTGGTCATTATCTACTCGTCGAACCAATCACGTTGTTCGCTTGTAATAATAAATTTATGAACTTTTCAATTTTTTTTATTATTTCGAATGTAATTTAAATACTATTACAAGATTGTATTTTTTGTTTTTAATTTTTATTTATTTGTACAGTCACAATGGTAAATTTTGTATTTCAGTATTATGTGTGTTAAAATTTGTTTAACATCCAAAGAAATTTTTAAAAAGTAATAATTTTATATTTAATACGCAATCCTTATATTGTATATAAATTTTAAGCTTCTTACATATAATTTTTATTTTTGTTTTGTAATATTTATTATTAATTTGTGTAGACGCTCCTTGGCGATGATGGTGAGGAAGAAAAGGGTTCCAAAATGAAAAGTAGTTCAAGAAGCAGACCTCATACGTCAGTAACGCTTGATCAAACCCTTAAAAAGAGTCGTCTAAAAAACCTCAGTTGCAGATTTTGTAATTTTAGTTTTAAAAGCAATGATGAGTTGAAAAGCCATTCAAAGATACATAAGGAAAAAAAGTTTAGATGTGCACATTGCAATTATGAAAGTTATTTCATATCAAACCTAAAGAGCCATTTGCAAATTCACAGCAATATAAAGTTCAAATGTGCCCATTGCAGCTATGAATGTAATTTTAAAGGAAACTTAAAATCACATTTGCTTGTGCATCGACATATAAAGTTATTTAAATGTTCTGAGTGCAGCTATGAATGTAAGCGGAGAGAATACTTAAAATCACATATGCTTGTGCATCAAAATATAAAGTTATTTAAATGTTCTGAGTGCAGCTATGAATGTAATCATAAAGGAAACTTAAAAACACACATGCTTATGCATCGAAATATAAAGTTATTTAAATGTTCTGATGTAGCTATGGATGTAATTATAAAAAGACCCAAAACCACTGGTTGTGTCCGCTGAAAATAGTAAAATGTTTAAATGTTCTCAGCAAAGCCATGAATGTAATCGAAAGAATCAACAACACACATGCTTGGGCATCGAAATATAAAGTTATTTAAATGTTCAGAGTGCAGCTATGAAAGTAATCATAAAATATCACTAAAAATCCACTTGCTAAATCATGAAAATATAAAATTGTTTAAATGTTCTGAGTGCAGCTATGAATGTAATCATAAAGGAAGCTTAAAAAGACACATGCTTGAGCATCGAAATATAAAGTTATTTAAATGTTCTGAGTGCAGCTATGAATGTAAGCGGAAAGGAGGCTTAAAATCACATATGCTTGTGCATCGAAATATAAAGTTATTTAAATGTTCTGAGTGTAGCTATGGATGTAATGATAAAAGAGATCTAAAAATCCACTTGCTAAATCATGAAAATATAAAATTGTTTAAATGTTCTGAGTGCAGCTATGAATGTAATCGGAAAGGAAGCTTAAAAACACACATGCTTGTGCATCGAAATTGAAACGAAAACAAATGCTGAATTATAGAGGTCGGAGTCCCGTGGGATGGAGGCGTCTCGGCCTACGAAAGGGAAAAAGAACTCAAATACCAAAGGCTAAAGTACGAACTAAGGAGATTGTGGAATATAGATATGATTGAAATAGTTCCAGTGATTGTGGGTGCTACGGGAACAATAAAAAAGAGCCTAGAAAAACATCTCGAGAGACTCCCGGTAAAGGTATCCACACTGGAACTGAGTATGACAGTAATTAAGAAGAGTTTAAGCATACTAAGAACTGTGCTGGGGTATCGATGAGACACCAAAGAAAGGGAAATTATGAGGGTTGTTCTTAGGATTAAGGTTTAATCCCGAACAACCCCATAAAGGAAAATATATATAACCTTAATAAAGGAGTTTAAAAAAAAAAAAAAAAAATTATTTAAATGTGCTGAGTGCAGCTATGAATGTAACTGGAAAGTAAGCTTAAAAAGACACATGCTTAATAAGCATGTTCCAAGTTCAGATATGAATGTAATCATAAATAACAATTAAAAGGCCGCATATTCAATAAGCATGGAAATATATACAATAAGTAGCAACATAATTTAGTTACAATTTAAAATTTAGAGAATATTTTTACTAAAAATTAAAAAAAATCAAAATAAAAAAATTGATTTACTTTCATCCAAACTTTTAAAATAATTCCTCTGAATTATATGAACATATGTTATATAATTTTATTCAAAACTGTTGTTTCCTTAAAATGAAACTGCTTCAAACAAATCTTCCTTTGACGATGGCCTTAGATTCGATTTTATTATTTTTAAATCCGAAAAGAAGCACTCAACACTCACTCAAGTGTGGGGCAAAGCTGTAATTGTGTAAGCACCATCTTGCAAAATATTAGAATAATAACTGATTGCCTCAGTAATTGTTAACATTTATTTCCGTTCCATCTTCGTTATGACATTTAATGCCTTATAATTCTGTATTATATTTTTTCAAGAGAATTTTTGGGTTGAAGGGTTTTTATTGACTGTCATTTTTTTCAATCGCTTTTCTGCTCGGCCCAGTTGGTCCCATTGCCTATCAACATTGGCTTCTTTATCTTCGCCTGACAGAATACCACAAGAAAGAATTCCTGAAACTGAAGAACTATTTGACTCCGACTTGGGATTCCAGTTCGATAGTGTCTTAGTTCATAAAGAGCATTCCTAGCTTTTAATATTAGATCTTCAGTCTGAAGATGCTAAACTATGCATCAACATAAATGGCCGAAAAAATATTGATTTTTTAGTTAACATTCTTTCCTTTTTTCCCTTCTTTCAAGGAATTTTTATGTCATCTGCTAAAATATCTCCTTTATTTTCTTATACATTAATTAGATATTTCCACTCTCTATATTATTTTCAAGCAATTCAGTCCTCTGCTTGAACTTTTTTTGTTGCAAAGTAAGGTTTAATTTAATTATTCTACGATTGCTTCAATTTGCTCTCATTGACTGTTGGGGATAGAAATTTCAGGCGTACCTCATTTTTCCAGCCTGACGCTTTAAAACTTCCATTAAATTTTGGGCACGCACTACTTATGCTATTTGTCTCGCCTTGTTTATAAGATCTGCTTCAAGATTATTGCAAAGTGTGAACTCGTCACCTCATGCTTGCACTCATTATTAACTTAATTAGAACATAATCTTTTCATATTCTTATGATATTCGTTGTGAAAATCAATTAGTACTTGTTCGTTTTGACTTTAAATAAAATCTGTATCACATTCCCCTCAAGTTCTTCCTCATTGTCTTTATTTAATTTTTCAAAAGTACTGAACATATACAGTAGTTATCCGTAATTGTACTTAATAATTAAGCTGAGAGAGAGAAAGCAGGAATAATAACATTGTATGTTACTATATTACAGATAAATGAGGTGGAGAAGGAGGAATAGCTCTGGAATCGTATAAGGTGAAATTAGAAGCAAAGGTTCGAGTGAAGAATTCAGCTTTAGCGGAAGGTTAAGCGGCAGCTGTGTCGTCTGAAGATCCTGGAGGAGGGAAAGAGGAAGAAGAAAATTCAGGTTAATTTTTTTTGTTGCAAAATGGCAGAAAGGACGTGAGGAAGAGGAACCAGAAAGATTATTGCATTTTCTAATGAGAAAGAGAGTTTTTAGTGTCAGGGAGAATAGATTTGTTTTTTTTATGGGATTCCGGGTGAAATATAAGTTGCGTGGGTTTCTGGAGTTTGAAAACGATGGTAATTGATAACACCCCCTCCCTGAATAGGGCTCTGCCCGTGAGTGGTGGTGAAAACTGTAAAAAAAAAAAAAAAAAAAAATTCCTGTGGCGAATAGAACGAGAAGAAGCAGAATTAAACCAAGATTTGTTAGATTTATTTAAATTGAAAGAATATGGAACGTTCGCCTCCATACTGGAGAGAATGACCTCGGTAATGCGCTCAGCACACTCCGAGGAACCCTTCCAATGGATGGGTTCCTCGAAAGGGTGGGGAACCCTTCCAAGGGATGGGTTCCTCGAAGGGGAGGAACCCTTCCAACGGAAGCGGTAATCATTCCATCAGATATCAATAAAATGCGACAGCAAGTCTGACCAGTTAGCAGCACCGAAGGGCCATAAACGTTTCCTAGCCGTAGGCTGGGGTCTTTTCTGCGCAAAACCTCAAGATTATAGAAGAGGATACTAGATATGAAAGTCATTATAGGAGGATAGGGTTTAACAGAATAAGGACAAGGATTAGATTTTACCAAAAGATCTAGAATGTTGGGTTCCTCTCCAGTACCATCTGGGATACGAGTATGGAGCTGCACCAACTGCTTGGGGTCGAGATAGAGAGGAAAGTTCACTAGCTGTATTTTGAGGTAAGACTGCTCTATTACTTGGCATGTAAACCATGGTATTGTTTTCTTCATGTTGTAACGTTGGGCATGCTAGTGAATGCTGTGGGGTATTCATTGATATGCATCTTACGTTACTAATGTTTTTCATACATACAACTCACAATAGTATGGTTTTGCATTCCAAGTAAGGCATTACTTGAAATGCAAGCCATGATATTGCACCTTTCATGTCGCAACATTGAACATGCTGATGAACACTAACATGTTTATTGATATTCACATTATCTTGCTAATGTTTTCCTACAGTATGCATCCCAATAATGGTGTGATTGATATCATACTGAGGATTGCGGTGCTCAGAGCATTGATGGCACGAAAAAAATAAAATGAAAAAATATCATGTTTTTTTTTTTTTAAAATTAATAATATACAAAAAAATATATGTAAAGAACTTTTTACATACATTTTTTTTGTATATTTAAGTGATCTAACTTCAATTGAAATTTTAAGATTTTGATCCACGTAGATTGAATAAATCGCTTCAAAAATAATACTATATCGAACTTAAAAAAAAAGTTTGTTTACAATTTAATTTCGCGTGACGTCACGAATGTGAAAAAAAAAAAAAATTGATTTTTTTTCTAAAAAAAAAAAAATCAAAAAAATCACCAATCCTGGCTCAGAAAGAAACGCCGGTGATAGGCACGTGGTGGTTCTGTAAATGAGTAAGAATGTCAATCGATGCATCAGAACAAAATTCCGGCGCATATATGGTAACCTCGAAGTGTTACGAACATCGTTAGGCTTAGAGAGGATAGGAATCTTCCCCAGATGTGATAGGGAAGCAAGTACGTTGCTTTGGGCATGAGAAGCAGCACGAACCAAGATGGAACCGTTCCTCATTAGCGTGGCCTGTGGTTCAGTAGTTTGAAGAGCAGCTTCAAAAGCATCACGAAGGATGAGCTCGCTTATAGAAGTCAGTGGACGAGATGAAGTCGAATGTAAATAAAAATAAAGCGGGTAGGAATCAAGACCCGGGACCCCTATTGGGTCCGAGAAAGTGAAAGGTTTATTCTGGCGTTTAGGAATGGAACCCTGTGGAAGCAGGGGCTCTTGGGATGGCTGACGTAAGGTCGGAGAGACAAGGGTATTCTGAGAGGCCACAACAGCCTCAGCTGGTCTAGATGGGGTAGTCCTTGAAACGGGTTCGTAATCGAGGATAATTGGGTTGGGTGGTGAAGTACCAACCATTTCATCAATAAGGGCATCAAAACCCTACTGGTCGCTGGTCTGGGAACGGCCAGGTAGGGATCGGGTTGGGGGCCCGACAGATGGTGATTTCCGCCTTTCTGGAAAACGTTAAACTTTTTATTCTTTTTTCCCATTAGAAATACTCCTGCAAAACATCTGCACCGCAATAAATGAACACGTATACATAAACACAAATGATGAATATAAGCAGAGATCCTGGGAGCGTAACCGCAGTAACCGAGCCCACCACAGGCCCAGAGCATAACACCTCCCTCATAGAAACCCCACCCCGTAGGATGGGCCATGGGTGTGGCCTCGGGAAAGCTCCCCGGAACCCCGCGTCCAGTCCCGAAGATGGAAAATAAAAGCCGTGCACCACACGGATAAGACGCGAAGCCCAAGATTATGGGCCCAAGTGCAGAACAGCCTCCTCATAGGTTAGGCAAGTTTCGGGTCCCTTACAATAGGTGGCCCGGAGAAAGGCGAGAACAACCAGTTTTTAACCTGTACCCTCACCCACGTAGGAGAGAGGGCAAGATGGGCATGTGACACACACAGAGACAACAGCCTGGTAGCCACCAGGAATCTGGGGAATGGGGAAACTCTAGGAAGAGAGATCAGGAATACGTAGGGTAGTACGTACAGAAAATGGAGAAGGATCAAACTGAGGAAGGGACGGGAAGATGAACGAAATAACAATAATTATAATAGTTAAATAATAAAAATAATAATAATAACTAATAATATTTTTTTGAGGATGTGTACAGGGACCACCACTTTGCGCAAATAAAAGCGGCTATACCGTGTCAGTAAAACCAACAACAGGGGAAGTCCCTTCACAGAACGAGAAAAAAACAACGGAACAAGAGGTTTACAATCGATAAAAGATGTTCAGCTCATGGAGGAACGCAAAAACTTTGTCACTTCGAAAATGGGGGAGTCAGATAAAATATGAGCAAGGCAATTCCGGAAAGGAATGGTAAGAATGTCAGGGAAGAACTGGAGTCGGATGGCTGAGACTGCGTCGCAACCCACAAATATATGGGCTATAGTAAGATGATCACTCGAAGAATCTGGGAAATCTGGGAAGACAGCCGACGCTCCCACTCCGCCTACCGTTTTGGAGCCATCAGTGTAGACAGGTGTCGAGTCATTGTGGATCTCTTTATGAGACAGGACAGAAAGGAACCCCTCAACGTCGCCGGAAGTGTCTCAGCCTTGGTGAAGGACTGGATCCCGAAACAGACAGAGGGGGGAGGAGAAATCCATTTCACATGAGCGTCGTCGAAATTGTAGCGCAAAACCGAATGAAAAGGAAGGCCAAGGAAATCAAAAATAGGAGATACAACCCCTGCGAACGGCCAATATGCAGGAATGGGGAGGAACTTCTCTATTAAAGGTGACAAGGCTGAAGAAGCTGGGACCTGAATACTTAGGAATAAAGAGCACATAAGCTGCTCTCTTCGCAGGACAAGGCATGTTAATCCCAGTCTCTACCTCCGTATACCTCCTTAGTGATGATCGAAATGCCCCCTGTAGGCAATGCGTGCAGACCCTCGTTTCGCCATTAGGGTCAAGGAGGCGAAGATATGATTGGTTTCGGCTCATAGATGGCACATGCAGTTTACAACTAATTTAACTCTCACGATGCACGAGGCAGCAGCAGTGACTTTGTCGGCACCCAAAGACTTAGAGGTGAGGTGCTGTAAGAGGTCAAGAGATCGGCGGCAACTAGTTTTAAGATGATGTATATGAGGAAGGTATGAAAGGCGATCATCAAGCAACAAACTCAAGAACCTCACCGTCGGTACCACCTGGATGGGGGAACCATACAGGTGCAGGAAAGGGGACAAAATTCGTCCACCGCGACGGAGGTTTCTGCGGAAAAGCATCGCTTTCGTTTTTGAAGTGGAGAACTTGAAACCACGCGCACTGCACCAGGACGTGCTCTGTCGATGGCCAGTTGAAGCTGACGCTCCAAGCAAGGGAGTTTAGCCTTAGTGACATACATAGCAAGATCATCCACATAGAGGGAACAACGGACAGAGTCGGGGATGGGATCAACCACTCCGTTGAAGCCTATTGCGAAAAGCAATTCACTCAATACACTGCCTTGCGGAACCCCTTCTTCCTTGATAAAATGCCTGAAAAGAGTGGTGGCACACCGGACCTGAAATGAACGATCAGACATCAGGCTTTGAAGGAAGAGGGGAATCTATCCCCGGAAGCCCAGGGATTGAAGGTTTCGTAAAACCCCCACCCTCCATGTGGAGTCGTATGCCTTTTCCAGATCAAAGAAAACGGCCCGGGTCAATTTATGCGAAGCGAGAGACTCACGTACATCATGGTCCAAACGAAGGAGAGAATCCTGAGTAGAGCGATGATGCCGAAAACCAAATTGATTGTTAGAAAATGCAGTATAGTTGCTCCAATGTAGTGAACCGAGACGGGAAGTCACCATTCTCTCCATCAACTTGCGTGTGTTGCAAGTTAAGGAGATGGGTCGATAGTTGTCAGTAGTTAAGTCCTTCCATTTCGAATTGGGTCAATATAAGCTGTCAACCACACAGGAGGAAGACACCCTCCACCCATTATTCTATTATACAGGCTGAGGAGAAAGCCGAGGCCGCCGGATGAACATGTTCAACAGATTCTGGAAGCAAATACTTTCAGTAGCCAGAGCACCGTGTCCTTACAGAGCTTTTAATACCTCTTTGAAATTCCACCCTCGTAAAGAGTCTGTTATAAAAAGGGTCCTCTTCAGCGGAAACAGAAAAGTCCGGAGGGGATGGTTGTAAACGAACCGATCGAAAAGGTTCTGGATACCTAGATTCATTGGAGCAGGAAGCAAAGTGAAAACCCAGCTCAAGCAAACCCAGCAACAATCCCTGGATCAGAGATAACATCAGAGGGGTGTGGGCCGTATGTAAGGAGTATAGGTGGATCAAGATGGTGCTTCCGAGAGATTTTACGCACAACCTTGTATACAGAAGACAAAGGCGTGGAAGAATTCACGGTAGAGGCGTAGTCATGAAAATATTGTCTTCTCGTCCGACGGTTAATACACCGAGAACGGGCTGCTGCAGCCTTAAAAAGAATCAAGTTGGACATAGTGGGAGTCCGTTTGTACAAACGGAACAATTTACGCTTTTCTCGATGAGCCCGAGCACAATCAGCGTTCCACCAAGGAGACGGCGATTTACGGTTCCCAGTAGAGCGCGGGATATGGTCAGCCGCCGCTGTGAGGACAGTATCCTGAAAGAATGTGAATGCAGATGCCGGAGACGGAAAAGGGTTGTGGCAGGAAGGACTGGGATGTAAGTAGCCCGATAGAAGAGGAATATGGCTGTTGTTGCAAGGTAGGACCGAAAGACGATAAGACGATCGGATAATGGTCACTTCCCCAGAGGAACGGTGACCTTTCCCACCCGAAACGATCGATGGAAGAAATCGAGCACAATGAGACGTCGACACAGGAAGAAGTACCCGTGTCAAAACGTTCAAACGTCGGAAAACCTGTATTTAAATATCCCAAAGAGAATTCCTCCAGGATACCAAGTATCCAATCGGCATGGGGAGATGCGACAGTGTCACCCCACAAAGGGTGGCGGAGGGTAAAGTCACCCAGGACTAACATGGGCTGCGGCAAACTCCTGAACAAAGTTCGAAGGGTTTCCCTAGTGTAAGGACAGCTAGGTGCCAAATACACCGAGCACAGAGTAAGCGGGGAATCTAGGTTGATTCTAGCTGCCACTGCATGTAACGGAGTCAAGAGGGGAACGAGTGAAAGGGACCGATTCGCAGCGCAATCGTTGTACCCCCTCCCTTTCCCGATCATTAGCTCCACGATTCAGGGAGACGAGCTCTCTGTACGTGGAAGGCGGAAAAAGGACACGATGGCGAAGTTGCAGTTCCTGAAAACAAATAGCCTACGGTTGACGTTCGGCGAATAGTCTGGTCAATTCTTCCTAGTTCGGGAAATAGCCACGACAATTCCACTGAATGAAATTTGTCATATTTATAGAGAAGTGAAAAAATCAATCTTCAGGGCGATCCGTGACAATCGTCACGATGTGCTGAGAATCTTGTGCCGTCTCGGAAGACGATACAGGAAGATCCCTAGAGCCACTCAACGGCTCATCATACGGAATCTCGAATTCAGGAGGAAGGGGAAAGTCTTGCAGTAGGGAGAGAGGGGTACCACCCTGTATGGAGCAGGAGAGGCTCCTGGCTTCCAAAGGAGTGCCCTCACCGAAGATGCGAGCTAAACCACCCTCAACGTCAGAATGTTTGCTAAGATCCGGACAGGGGGTCGGTAACTCAGCGGACTGAGAGGGATTCCCCACCCTCTCAGCAGCACCCCTATCAACGCCGGTAGAAATCGTTGAAGCAGATTGCAACAAAGAACATGGATGGTCGTTGGGACCGAGAGGGTCCGGAGACCCAGCAATAGGCGATGCGCGGCATTGAAGTCCCGGGAGGAATCCCGCGCACAGGACCACAGCTGCAGCAGAGATGAACCTGAAACAAGAGTCTGGGATATGGTCCGTCTCTTTCCCAACTCCATCAGCACCCACCCTCCGCTGACAGCCCCGCGGTGCAGAGCCACTCTCCACTCCCGGACGGCCCCGGTGACGGACGGGTTTCCCCATAACCACAGCCGAGGTCTTGCCGGAAGAGATCGTAACGTCAACACGGCGGCGATCCGAGGAAGGAGAGTCATCGGAAGAGTCCATAGTGGCCTCCGAATAGGTTTCAGACTCACTAGAGTACAACTGAACAGAGTCAGTCGTGGGCCGAATGCGGATAGGCAGCGTAGGAGAAGAAGCACTATCCTTCTTACGTTCCCAAAGGAGGTGGGCAGAGCGACGAGCACGCTTAGGCTCGAGCGAGCGAGGGTCCTTACCTTCGGAGGAAGGAGGGCAATATGGGCACGAGACAGGAACAGAGACAACGGCACGACATCCACCAGGATTGAGGAGGAAATTTGGAAAACTCCCAAAAGAGAGACCAGGACCACGTAGGGTAGTAGGTACAGATCATGGAGGATAAGGGAAACAAACTGGGAAAGGGATGGACAAAAAGAACGGTATAAACAAAATAAAAGATAATGAAGATAAAAAACAATAATAATAACAATAATAATAATAATAATAATAATAAAACAAAAGAATACCAAGAATAATAATAAAAATAATAAAAATAATAATAATAAGGGAGAGGAGTAAACAAGAACAAAATATAACAAAAAGAATGAAAGTGGCTCTTCGCAGACACAAAGTGTCTGTGCCCCCTCTCGACGACAACGAGGTCACCTTCGTGAGGGGGATAATAACTAATAATAATAAAAGTAATAATTATAATAATAAGAAAATAATAATAAAAAAAATAAGAATAAACAATAATACGAACAATAAAAATAAACTAAAAAAACATAAATGGAAGTTAGGGTAACCACAAAAAAAGGAAAATCAACGAAAAACAATAACGTATAGCCTCTGCAGATACCAAAGCCTGGAAAAGGTATCCGAGCCCCCCACCACCACAAGGTGGGGTACGTTAACGGGGGTGATGATAATAATAATAATAATACATAAAACATAGGAGGGATATAGGAGAATCACTAAACAAAAATTGAGAAAAATCAAATAAAATCACCAACTCAAGCCTCCACAGATAGAATTCGAAAAAGGTATCCGATCCCCCCACTGCCCACTTCCAACATAACATAACAGGTATTTACGTTAATAGGGGGGGGGGATACGAATTATAGATGATCAGAGGACTGGATAGTGACTCACTTTTAACAACGTTATTATAAAAAAAAGCAGGAAAATAATGAACAAAATTCGTAAATAGTTTATTTAAGGAAGAAGCACGAGTAATACATCTGACATAATCCAGTGGCAATAAGTGAGAGGTTTTGGTGCCACTTTTCAAAATAAATGTGAAAGGATGCTACTTAGTAATAAACAGAATACGTTATTACAAAATAAAATAAAAGTAAAAAAAAGATAATGAAAAATACCTATAATGATAATATATTTCACATGTATACACCATGATATTAATAAAATAAATACATATAGTGTAATTAATAAGAAATAATGGAGACAAAGATTTTCCAGATTCTATAATGTAATTTTCCTAATTAATCTACAAATATTAAAAGCATGATGAAACGAGATTAACGCAAGTAAAAAGAGATTATTTTGCACGAATTTAAAATGATAATAGAATACAAATTATGTGAAATTGCAGTGAAACCCTGTTTCATGGCAACCACATCAAATGTGCCATTAATAATGGAAGCCTTGACTTCGTAAGAAGCACTAATGTTATTGTTATCATACATCATCATATTCTTGGACAAAGTAGCAAAACTACTGTTCGGCCCTTTCGAATTAGGATTATCGCATAATTAGAACGCTACATTTATTCTCTCATCCAAATCAATTTTATAAATTTCGGAAACCAAACAAAACCCAGAAGAGAACCCCCAGAGGAAGCCACTACGCCAGAAGCCCTACGATGACAAAAATACTACTAGCTATTCAGTACTACCTCCCTTCTAACTCGATTTTTTTCTTTTTTTTTCTGTGATAAATTGTGCATCAATGTGGCGTTATTTATTAAATTTTTACCGAAATCTAAGTAAATATCAACTGGATCAACTTTGTCAACACAATTAGTAATGTACTCCATGAATTCCTAAATGATTGTACAAATAGTTCTACCTTTCCTGAATCTGATTCAAGTTGTACAGGATGTTCGTACATATGTTGTTTCTTAATTCAAATTTTAACTTTCATATTTCTGTTACCCAAGAATTTATTTACGATAGACTTTAAAGTCTTTTTAATTAACTTCGACTTTTTTAATCCAAGAATTTAAGTGCCACGGGCTTTAAGCAAAAATTTCACTTGTAGTAATTTCAAATATTCTTACTTAAGAACTTGCAAACAAGAGACTATAATTAAGGATTAAGGTACCTAATTTGATAAAGTAATTTGTACAAACTTTGTAATTTTAAATACTATTAAAAATATTCTATGGGGACTAATTGTATTATTTAGACTTGAGAATTTTAGTGATTAGTATTGCGTATATAGTGAAATATTAGACACGAGTTATTCAATGGGTTTTCTCTAGCTCTCTATGTGTAAGTTTATGTATTAAACATAAAAATTGATAAATTTCTATGATGTGACGTGACAAAAATATCACCTGAAGATAATTCTTGAAGAGTCCTGGTTGATGTGTCTCGCAGATAGTTTAAATTATTATAACATGATTTAAATTCGCCCCATAATAAATAATTATAATGTTCAATGCAATTTATACGTGAGACTATATTAAAGATTAAAGGTGGATCTCTCTTTAATAAAAGTTT